>CAUYQU010095031.1:0-74408 GCA_963574635.1 Cheracebus regulus | reverse complement strand
TAGGTCATTGTCTTTGGTTCTATTTATGTGGTGGACTGGGTTTATGGGCTTGCATATGTTGAACCACCCTCGTATCCCTGGGATGAGGACTACTTGATCATGATGGATAAGCTTTTTGATGGGCTGTTGCAATTGGTTTGCTGGTATTTTATTGAAGATTTTTGCATCTATGATCATCATGGATATTGAATGGCAATACTTTCTATAGCTATTATCTTTTTTTATATTAACTATATTATTTTACTCTCATTTTACATTTAGGAAAATAGATCTTCATAGTCGTGGTAATCTTTGTTCAAGGTCATTCATTTACAATTAGTTGGTCTGTTTTGGTAAACTCAGGCCTTACTGATTTCAATTTGTGGTCTTTTGAGTTCACTAAACTGGCAACTGATTCCTGGCTCTCCACTAAATGTTTTAATAAGTTGATATTTTGAGAAATCCTGCATACTGAATAGGTATGGGTAGAGGGGACATTGGCAAAAATGAACGAGGAAACCAAAAGTCTAAGAAAAAAATCGTAGGTGAATGTGAAGCCTTTGTAGTATATGACATTTTTTGTGTATTGTCAGAATCTTTTCAGTTGAAAATGGTGTCCTTCAGTTCTAATTGCTTGGTACCTTTTAATTTTTTCCTAAAATATTGAATATTTAAAAAGAGATATACCTGTGGTATTTTGGAACCTGGAGAAAGGAGATATAGATATCCAACTGTTGATTTAATTAGGAGGACAAAACCCTTACTGTTCCATTGTTTTATCTAAACTTACCTTTGCTCTACCAGTACAGAAATGAATTCAAAGATCCAAAATGCAAGGTGGCATATAATATCTGCCATTATACCATGATTTGAACAACAGCATTATCTTCCCTGGGTTCCTCAATTTTGATTTATAGTCCAGTGGTTATATATATGCACACTAAACAGAAATTCAGCTATCCTCTTAGATTTTGCCGTATTGACCTCTGTCTTCCGGATGCTAATTGTCATCTTTGTCAACAACTTCATTGGCAAACCCAGAGCTCATCAAGCATGCAGACTGAACCCATCCCCTGGGCAGCATCCACACTGCCAATTACAAATCAGTACTTATGAATACAGGGAGCAACCGTCTCCGGAGCTGTCAGTCCATGAACTTTCATGAACACTCAAATTTATTCAGTTAAAAAGAAAAACAGAAAGAAGAAAGTTTGAAAAGGTCAATCAATTTGCTAGTTTATTCAAAGATACTGAAAACATATGCTCAATATGCCATTTCTTTATTGTAATCATGCAAGTTCAGTAAAAAATCCAGTAGGCAAACAAAATATGCCAGGTTACTTAGGTCATGGTTTCAGATGAAAGTGTAGATTTTTTTGCAAACAAAAATATCCCTTCTTATTGATGCCAGTGCTGCTTAGCATTCTGTTACTCTTTGCTACCTTACTTGGTGGCTTTATTACTGCCTCTGGGCAGCTACACATCATTTTATTTCAGAGCCGTAACTCAGCCATGTTAATTACTCAAGTATCAGGTGTGATGGTTTTACTGAACTAATAATAATTTAATGAAAACTCAGTAATAGTATTTCATGGCTTTATGGAATTGCTCTTGTTCACCCAGTGATGAGATATGCAGCGTCGTAAAGTTGTGCCAACACCACAGTGCATCAATAGATCTTTAAAAATAAGGTTTTATGAGATTTTTTTGCTTTTGTTTCATAACAATCTCCTGTTGATTGCCTTAAAGTTCCTGAGAGGACTGAACTTTGGACCGCTTTAAAAATTTGCATCATGTTTTCTTGGCTGCTGGTTCCTAGCACTCCGTAGATTAGCACAGAAATTGTTTTACTTTTCTTTAAGCATTAATCACAAAAGAGGGATATCTTCAAGGGAAAAGAAAGCATAGCTATTTAAATTGAAGTAGTTTATTAAATTACTCTGTACAATTTACTTTTATAATGGAAATACCTAAAGGTTAAACTATGTGTAACAAAGAATATAGTCCTTTTTTCTTTATGTAAGTCTTAGTTGAAAAATTTTTTATGTAAGAATAATTTTTTTTTAATTTCCTCCTGTTTTAAGTAGCATTTAAAAATCTTTAAAATATGTCACATCACTTTAAATGTGCTGTGATGATCATTGCTGGAATATAAATGATGCAAATTATTTTTTCATTTGAGAACAATTTCATGGATTTCTGAATCATTAGCCAGATATTTAATCATGGTATTTTCTTAGATCTTTTAACCTTTTCGGGTGAAACTCAAAGTTAGCTGCCATTTTAGAATTTACAACAATAAATCAAATTGGCAGTGGCTCTACCTTTCCATATTCAAAGACTTTATGCCTGGCACTATCCACATATTATTGAGATCTTTACGGAGTTGTGGTTCCTTCAATTGCAAATTAATGCATTCAGCAGAAAACCACTTCTAGATCATGCTCACATTTCAATATTTAGAACCTATATTTAAAGCCAAAATATTATACATTTTTTACCCTGGGGGACATGGAAACACAGACACAAGGAATTGGCTTTTTCATAATAGAAACCATGTCTGTTCTTGTTCTAGGGAATGAGGATGTGATAAATTCAGGCAATTTAAAAAAAACTAAATAAACTAGATCATTTTGGAAATCCCATATGCTGTGAAGATAGTGCAGAATCATGTGATAAAATGCTGCTGGTGGGGACGGTGGTAGCAGTGGGCAACTATGCTAAGTAGGAGGGTCAGTGAAAACCTGAGACACTGCTGATGTTTTAATAACCTGTTTGAACTATAAAAAATAATGACTAAAATGAGCTATTTTAAAATTAGCATGGTATATATATTACACATACACACACACACATATATATTACATATATATATATATGTTTTGGGCAAATTTAAACAGTGGAGGGTGATCAGATGCAAGAGCTTTCCATTGACTTGTGTCTTATTTTCTCACATATATGAATAATGGCTAAAGTCTTAAGCTAAAGTGTCTTATTTTCTCACATATATCAATAATGGCTTTTCATCAAACTTGTTACATGATGATCTGGTGGAAGAAAATTCCAAACAGAGGGAATATCAAATATATAGGACCCTATATGAGAAATAGCTTGACTCAAAAGAGGGATGGCTGGAAGGTTAAGCAGAGCCAAATGATGGAGGGCTTTGTGGACCATGAATGAGCTTTGGCTTTTATTCTTAGAGTGGCAGGAAGCCATTTAAGAATTCTAAAAGAGGAGTTGTTCTAATCTAATTTGAATGAAATTGTGGTGGTCAACAAAGAGAAGCTGGGAAAAATTGGGCAGAAGGACAATTAAATAATAATTACATGCCTTATTTCAAGAAACGTCTATTCTTTTGCCCATTTCTTAAATTGAGTTACTTGTTTTCTTGCTATTGAATTGAGTTCCTTATATATTTTGGATAATAGTCTCTTATCAGTTTTATGGTTTACACACATTTTCTCCCATTCCGTGGGTTTTCTCTTCACTCAACTGACTGTTTCCTTTGCTGTGCGGAAGCTCTTAGATTGATGCACTCTCATTTGTCTATTTTTGCTTTTGTTGCCTTTAGGGTCATATTCATTGCCCAGACTGAAGTCAAAAAGTTTTTCTCCATGTTTTCTTTTAGTAGGTTTACAGTTTGGGGTCTTATGTGTAAGTCTATAAGCAATTTGAATGAATTTTTGTATGTGGCATGAGACAATGGTCCAATTTTATTCCTCTGCATGTGAATATCTAGTTTTGCCAACACCGTTTATTGAAGAGAAGGTCCTTTTCCCATTGTGTGTTCTAGGTTTCTTTGTCAGAGAGGAATTAACCATAAATGAATGAATTTATTTCTGGGTTCTCTATTCTGTGTTCCACTGGTCTACATGTCTGTGTTTATGCCAGGACCATGCTGTTTTGATTACTATAGCTTTATAATAAATTTTGAAACCAAATAGTGTGATGCCTCAAGCTTTGCTCAATATTTCTAATCATCACAGGGAAATGCAAGTTTTGCACCAGGAAATGGAAAGTTTTGGTGGGTTATAATTTAGTTCATAATAATCATCACTTTACTCTCCCAGTGAGCAAAGCTTTGTTTGTAGTTTCCTGTCTACCCTGCAATCTTTCTCACGAACATCCCATGGAAACCTGTGAAAATGAGCTTATAATTATAAAATTGCCTTGTGTTTGGGACTTTCAGCTATTCCAGATGTACACACTTAACCTTTAGTGATTTGTTAAAATTTTACTGTTTTTTTTCTTATTGACGTTTGCAGGGATTAGCTATTTTCCTCATGATATGCCACAGTTGAGGCACTTCATATGCTTTATTTTTTTTTCAAAAGTCTTATCTCCTCTGAAATTCAGACTGTTAGGTTGCCTTCTGATCTCAGCTCTCTGATGAGCTCATAAACACTCATAATTTTGTATTTTATCCTGTCTTTTCTCATTGATTGGAGTAATTTTCTTTGAAGATTTTTACATAGTGATTGGAAGCAAAAACTCCAGTTCTTTGTGTGTAAAGCTAAGCATTTGTCTATCTTCATCTGTTAGACTCTGTTTCCAGTATTTCAACAAAATCTATTCTGCTTATAAACAATGATTCATAACACAGATGGTTTCCAAGAGTGCTTCTGTTTCTGCTCATGCTTTTAGCAATTCAAGGATGGAGTTTCCTATCTCTACAGTTGCTGGGCATCCTGCTCATTCCATTCTAAATCTGGTTCTATTGAATAAGGAAAATGAAGTGTCTGAGTGGACACAGAGGAAATGGTGGAAGAAACAAAGTGTGGGAAGTAAGAGAAAGAACATGACTTTGTTCCCATTGAAGGCAGTCATTGTGCTGTATGCAGTAGCCGCTGAGTCCGTCATACCAGGGCTCGCTCTTACATGTGTCTCCAGCCTCATCTTATGCCATTTCTGTTTATAAATGCTATATTTTAGCCATATTGAATTACTCATCATTTCCCAAACATAGTTCAAATTATTTGCAAATACTGATTTGTCCTTCTGGAATGCCTTCCTATATGTGTACTCCAATCCCTATTTGGCAAGTTCCTACTTGGATTTCAAAAGCTACCTTTTCTACATAGTGTTTCTTGAGTCTCATGCAGAGTTAGTTGCTCCCTCTTATATAGAGAGGTAGTCATTTCTTCTGTGATTTCCTAGAGTCCAATTACATCTTGTTACACATGGTACATTATGCCACATTCAACAGATCATCATCTGCCCAAAATGTTGTGAAGATGTGAGCATGGAAAGCCTGCCAAGGCAAGGCTAATGGTCAGCACAGATCCAGACATATTTCAATAACTTCTAATTTGTTAGTTATAAATAATGTCTCCTTTTTGAATTGCTTAAAAATGCTTGAAGCATGCTTTCTTCTTGAATTACTGAAAATCTATCAGTTGGTTATGCCCCACTTACAAGGGTCAGGACTGTGAAGCATAAATCCTCTTTGGGGGCAGAAAAATCTGAGAGCCATCAGTTATTGTATACAAATACACAAGATCTGCAGGGTTTCTCCTAGAGTCTTCAGCTAATCTTAACTTCAAAGAATGGGGTTTGGAGTTAAGAGCAGTAAGAAAGGACAAACTAGTGGACAGTGGACATCTAGTAAGTTCCTTTTTTTTTTTTAAAGCTAAAGACTCTAGCCTTAGGACCTGTGTGTGTAACTCCAGACTTTGAGTGATACAGGACCTCTTGCCTCTTCCTGTGTTCTTTAGTAAGCTTTTATTTTTATTTATTTATTTATTTATTTATTGGTTTACCAAGATTTATTTGTAGTAACACTTGATAAAGTGTTGTGGCCACTTTATCCACAACACTTTGAAAGAAGCTCTTATTTGGCCAGTGGAAATATTACACACAGCACTTTTTAGTCATTTATATATGGCTAGAAAACCTCTCAGTTTACCATACGGTTTCTATTTTCTAAACCAGCCACTCAATTCAACTTTGTCACAAGGAAATGAAAACAGGGTTTGTATTGGCTTTTGCTTTACATTGTTTCAAACAATAGATCTGCAGTACCAAGAGGGAGCTGGCTATTATAAAGTATGGCTATGCTGTTCATTTTCCCAGATCATGTTTGAGAGTCTTTTTGTTACTATTTTTTAAAAAATTGACCCAGCAATCCTATTACTGTGTATATACTCAAAGGATTATAAATCATTCTATCATAAAGACACATGCACACATAAGTTTATTGCAGTACTGTTCACAATAGCAAAGACTTGGAACCAACCCAAATGCCCAACAATGGTAAACTGGATAAAGAAAATCTGGCAGGTATACACCATGGAATACTATGCAGCCATAAAAAAGAATGAGTTCAAGTCTTTGCAGGGGTATGGATGAAACTAGAAACCATCATTCTCAGCAAACTAACACAAGAACAGAAAACCAAACACTGCATATTCTCACTCATAAGTGGGAGTTGAACAATGAGAACACATGGACACAGGAAGGGGAACATCACACACTGGGGCCTGTCAGGCGGTGGGGCTGGGGGTGGGACAGCATTAGGAGAAATACCTAATGTAGATGACAGGGTGATGGATGTAACAAACAACCATGGCACGTGTATAACTATGTAACAAATCTGTGCATTCTGCACATGTACCCCAGGACTTAAACTATAATTAAAAAAATTGATTTGTTTGGAGATGGGCTCTCACTCCATCAGCCAGGCTGAAGTGCACTGGTGTGATCATAGCTTACTGCATCCTTGAACTCCTGGGCTCAAGTAATCCTCCCACCTGAGTCTCTCAAGTAGCTAATACTATAAGCATGTACCACCATGCCCAGTTCATGTTTGAGGTTTTATGATTTACTGGAAGTAAAAACTCTTTCCATTAACAATAAGGGCAATTACTGTATTTTTAAGAAAACTGATTAGATATTAAATTTAGTTTTCTTACCCTGGAAATTAAAAGTACTTATTCCTCTGGATTAAAAATATTCAACTTTAAAGTTCTGTTCCACTTGGTGGCAACATGTATTACACTTCCATGAACAGCATGAGCTGGGTTCAATACAATGGGAAGAAAAAGCATTCAGTAAATGTTACTACCAATTATACTTTTTTCTGCTTCCTTATATTTAGAGTGATTCACCTATGTGGAATTGTGGGCCAACTGCAGAAAGCAGTGTTGCTGCCCTAATCTATTTTAGATGGAGAAGCAATTTGAATGTGTAGTCACAGAAGCATTTACCCTGAAATATTTCTGTAAAATTTTAGCTATTATTTATTTAGGAGCTTCCTGTATCAAGTAAAAACTGAATAGACAGGAAATATGTGAAATCCTCAAAGAGATAATGAAGAGTAATGAGATCACTTCAAATTGCTTGAAAAAGGAAATAGCAAAATAACCAAGTACAGCCAGCAAGACAGTGGCTTCTTGAAGATTTAAAATTGAAAAGGTGTGATGATGAGCTGTATATTCCAAAGACAGTGACCTGACCATTTTTGGCCAACATTCTCTTTATTTCTGCCTCCTCATAAACAGCCCAGTCAGACATCAGGAACAAACTGGAACGAAGGATGCTTTATCTTTAGCAGTGATTAGTTCACTTCCTCATTCTTTCTCATCACCTTTACGATAATGAGAGTTAGAGAGCAAAATTGTTTTAGATGATAGTGGTGTGTGTGTGTGTGTGCGTGTGTGTGTGTGTATGATCACTAATGAAGCAGTTTTTCTTAAGCTAGACCCCCTTATTCAGGTTGGCTGCAATTTATTATGAAACCCACGTAGATGCTTTCACTGGGTGGGGAGATTCTGGCAGTGGTTCATGAGTTTCTCTTCCACATCCTGTGTGCCTCCTGGTTCATAAATATTGACATAGTCCTCAGATTCCTTCTAAAGTGTGTCTGTTTAACACTTGTAAATCAAAAAGTGTCTGAGGCAGGTCTCTATGGATTTAGAAAAAAGAAGAAAAATGGCTAGGGAGGGTAGTCAATGAGGCAAGTGCTTATATTCTTGGAAGACTTTGATTAGTGCTGAGTGAATCTACATTTTATATGTGAAAAGACGGGTAGAAGAAAAGTCAATTACATATGTCTTGTGCTCGATAAATCTACATTTTACATAAGATAAAGTAACGTTAAAAGATGGAGTAGAGGAAGAAGCAAAGTATACATTTGTCTTGGGGTGGGCAGAGGCTGATTTCTAGGCTTGTCCTTGTCCCATACCTGTGAAGACAAGCTGGTAATTTACATTGTCAGGGTGAGATTCAACAGAACTCTGCTTTAGGGCTAGTTATAGAGAAGATATGTGTTCTGAAAGATTTAGGGGCTAACATGGAATTTCCTTGCAAGCAATTTGTGAGCGAGGCTATCTGGGGAGAGACGTGACCTGTTATCACTGCGGTAAACTAATTTAAGGATGAAGCTATGGCATAGAGTTGTGAAGTTGCAGCTATCTGCTTGGGAACAAAAGGCAGGCAAATTTTTGCGTGACTCAGTTCCCAAGCTTAACTTTTTCTTTGGCATAGTCAGTTTGAGATCCTGAGATTCTACTTTCTTAAACACAGTGGATCAAAGGCTTCAGTGACACCTGGAGGAGACATGCCCTGTCGTCCTGCCTATTTACCACGGCGTCTCATAAGTTCACCCCCATGACAAAATGCTTTTTCCTTGCTCTGCACCACAGGACCCAATTCTTTTGCTGTTTGTGTTACTCTTACTATGCTTCCTGCTTTCTGCCATCATCCAAATTCCCAAAGTCCCTGCACCACCACCACCACCACCCCACGAAAGCTTATCTCGCAAGAATTATCTCTTGTTCCACTCCAATCAACTGTTATTTATTTTTCAGAATGCAGAAATGTGATTTTATGCAACATACTCCAGAAAGCCTCTGGAATTCTAGCCCTGACTTTTAGCTGCAAGGAAGTCCATTTTCACTATCTTGGCTCCAAAGCTACCAAGTTCTGTTTTTTACCTCACTTTCCAGAAGGGAGTAAATTTGGTCCCTAAATCCTTGCTTGGAAGTGTATTTCCTCTTCCCTCCTGTAGTCCCTACACTTTTTGTATTTAAGACGCTTTTAAATATATGCATAACTTCTGAGGATGTAACAACTTGAACAAACATGCTAGGTGAGCTGTCCCAAAGGAGAAAGTGGGAACCAGGCAGACTGGGGCCACACAGGCTGCTTGTCCACCCAGTAAACCTGTTAAGAAAGACCTTATTCTGTCTGCATTGTTTTTCTTGCCAATAAAATAGGACTAAAAACATGCTCATAAATTAATTATGGTAGATAAATATGAAAATACATGCATAACAATATGGTACATGGCATATAGTGGTACTTGGTCAATACTTAATTTTCTTATTTTGTCTCTCCTCTCCACCACCCTCATGCCACCTGAATTGAGCTCAAAATAGAAAATGCACAAGTAATTATTTTTTTTTAAGACAGAGTCTCACTCTGTTGCCCAGGCTAGAGTGCAATGGTGCAATCTCAGCTCACTGCAACCTCTGCCTCCTGGGCTCAGGTGATTCTCCTGCCTCAGCCTCCCAAAGTGCTGGGATTACACTGCACCCAGCCCAAAACGTAAAAGTAATTTTAACATAGCTGACAGAAGGAAGCCTTCATGTCTGATAAAAGACAATGGAACCACACTTGTGTCACCTTTTCTAAATATATTCTGATAATTATTGCTATGATGTCTGCCCCAACTAGGTTAATTGCTCTGATTTTAAAAAGGAAAAGACTGTACATATGTTTTAAAAAATTGTATATGAGCACTTATTCCAAAGAGATCCATTTAAAGCATGTCTGAACAGCATCTAGAAAACTAGAGATTGGCTTAGTTTTGTTTTTCTCTTTGGGTGTTTATGAGAATTGATAGGAAACCTTTGCTGTAACCAAAGTTTAATTCTCTCATGATATTAATATTTTCATTTTCTCTACTATTTATTGAGAAAAATCTGGTTTAAGTTAGAAAACTAGTTGCAATCAGGAAGTACTTCAAAAAACTGTCAAAAAAGAAATGAACTTCCTAATGTGATTGCAAGTTACCCCTCTTTGGCCCTACTGCATCTGATAATCTGTCACCTACTCATTTTATTTATTATAATAATGGATGCAGTTGGTAAACATAAGCAAAATGTGGAAAATAAGGTTTGGGCTTGTTAGGAAGGTAGTATGATATGCCTTGGATTTGAGTATTTGGGAGATGTCAGTCAAAATCTGAGATCTGTTTAAGCAGACAGCTGAATTTTGACAGGAATGATATCCCATTTACCATCTCTGAAGTAAATAAATCACTTCTTTACTCCAGAAACTTTAAAAAAATGCATTCAAAACTTCTTTTCTCCTTTCTCTGCTTCTTCCCAGACCCTCTTCATTTGTTCTCTTTGCTCTAGAAGCATATGAAGAAGGCTATGTTCTAAATGCCTATACATCTTTGCTTTCATCCTTAGTTGGAGAATCTAAATTTTATTTGGGGAGGTAATGTATCCATCTAAGGTATTTCATTCTGTAGTAGTTCTCATCCATAAGGTGTTAACAAATGCATTGTGTGGACTTCCTAAGAATACTGCTAAAGAGAAGCTGACTCAACTGCTTCCTGGATTGTCAACTAAATGACAGGACTTTTGGCAGCTGACTTGGACTGTGAGTTTACTCTGATGACAGAAGCCACAGGCTCAGAGGTAGAACAGAGATAAGGAAAGAGCATGAGCCTGATGATCCTGGAACTTCCATATTTTTTTACTGCATCCTCCATATTCACTTTGCCTATGAGAAAAATAAAACTCTATTTTGTTTAAGCCTTGCTTATCTATTTATTTTTCTTTTTCTAGAATATGGAGTGCACCCAATTCCAAAAGATACAAATAGCTTTTGTATTATTAGATGGAATACTGCACTATGGTTTCATTGGGTGTTTTCATCCTCAAACCAACCAACCAACCAACCCAAAAGCCCACCACTAAGCATACATATAAACAACGAAACAAAACAAGGACTGTGGAGGTCAATCAAGTTTGTTAATCCGTTCAATCTAATACACACATGGCCAATGTAAACACCCACAGTCTACAGGAGCACATTAAAACTAGAGCAATTACAAAACTAGTTCCCCTTATAGCAAAGGTTGGTTTAAGGTTGCTGCAATCTGTGGGAGTGTGATTCTTTACATGAAACTAACATGTCTTTCAATCTGGCTGAACTAAGTGACTCAAAAACAGTAAGCATAAAGAATACAAAATGCATGTGCAAAGATTTTTATATATTCGATTCCATAGTTTTGTTTTATGAATAGGATAAGTAATAAAAGTGTCATTTTTTATGAAGGTTGATTGCAGAAATGTAGATCTACTGAATGGGTTTGATAATTTTTGTGTTTTACATTTCAAAATTTAACTTTCAAACACTTTTCTGTATTTTCTTCTTGTAGAATTTAATCCTTTTTCAGATAAAAAATGTTCTTACATGTGGAATTATTTTAACATTCCTATATGATATGACAATCATGAAGATAGATATTTGAAACTACAGAGAACAATTAAATTCAGTCTAACTGAATATAAAACTCAGCATGCATAAATCTAAATTTACACAAAGGAGGATGGGAGTATTTACTTCAGCTGGGATTTTCTTAAGTTATTGATTTTCCCTGTAGTTTTGTTCTAAGAGGTAGCCCAAGGATCAAGTTAAAATATATTTTGATCAATACAACATTTGTTTCAGACATATTTTGCAAACATAAAGCAAGGTATACCAAAGTCCACATATGAATTGTCAACTCTAAAGGACCTTGGCTTATATTAAGTGCTTGGTGTGGATGCACGGCTACAGAAACCAGCTGTGCAGAGATATTTATAAACATCTTTAATACCATGTGGGACTGATAGTGAGAGATGCATATGTCAGTGATATACCAAACACACTTCTGTAGCCAACAGCACAAAACAAAGCTGCTTGATCTGCTATTGTTTTATTATCTTCCTTTTGGTGATATTCTCAGGTTGCCTTCAAATGCTGAGTTGAGGTCACAAGACTCCAGTCCCTTACGCCATAATAGCAGAAGTGAAGTATCAATTACTCTCTGTTTCTGCAGCCACAGTCAGAATGATGGACAGCAATTGCTAGAGCACATTGCTATGGAGCTCCTAGCGTGAACTTGGCTGGTTTTGCTGAATGTTGCCTGGATAATACCTTCATGACCTGCTCTCAGCCTCTGCACTAAAAGTTGTGAAGAGCAGATGCAGCTGATTTTTAAAAAATGATTTCAACTTTTATTTTAGATTCAGGGGATTCATGTGTAGTTTTGTTACTTGAGTATATTGTACCATGCTGAGGTTTGGGATACGACTGATTCTGTCACTCAGATACTGAGCTTACTACCCAACAGTTTTTCTACCCTTGCCTCCTTCCCTCCCTCCCCATATAGTAGTCCCCAGTCCCCAGTGTCTGTTCCCATTTTTACATCCTTGAGTTCTTCGTGTTTAACTGTCATTTGTAAGTGAGAGTGTGCAGTATTTGTTTTTCTGTTCCTGTTAATTCACGTAGAATGAACGTAGAATGAACGGCTTCCAGCTTCATTCTTGTTGCTGCAAAGGATTTTCCTTCATGTTATGGTTGGATAGTACTTCATGGTGTCTACATACCACATTTTATTTATCCAATACACTGCTGATGGACACCTAGGTTGATTCCATGTCTTTGCTATTATGAATAGCCCTGCGATGAATGTGTGAGTGCATGTATCTTTTTGGAAGAATGATTTATTTTTATATGGGCATATACCCAGTAATGATATTACTGGGTAGTTCTAAGTGCTTTGAGAAATCTCCAAACTGCTTTCTACAGTGGCTTGAAGTAATTTACATTCCCACCGACAGTGTACAAGGGTTCCCTTTTCTCTGCAGCCTCTCCAACAATAGTTTTTTTGACCTTTAAATAATAGCCATTCTGACTAGTGTGAGACGGTATCTCATTGTGATTTTGATTTGCATTTCTCTGATGACTGGTAATGTAGGGTATTTTTCATATGTTTGTTGGCTGCTTGTATGTCTTCTTCTTTGTGTGTCTGCTCGTATATTTTGCCCACTTTTGAGTGAAGTTGTTTTCTTGATTGTTCAATCGCTTAAATTCCCTTAAACAATATAGATTCTGGCTATTAGAGCTTTGATGGATATATAGTTTGTGAATATTTTCACCCATTCTAAAGTTTGTCTTGTTATTATATTCTATAGTTTGTCTTGTTGATAGTTTCTTTTGCTATACAGAAACTTTCATTAGGTCTCACTTGTCAATTTTTGTTCCTGTTGAAACTGTTTTTGAGAGTTAGTCACAAATTCTTTCCTAAGGCTAATATCCAGAAGAGTGTTTCCTAGGTTTTCTTCTAGGATTCTTATAGTTTGAGGTCTCACATGTCAATCTTTACTCGATCTTGGGTTAATTTTTGTACATGGTGGAAGGTAGGGGTCCAGTTTCATTCTTCTGCACATGGCTAGTCATTGAGCCCAGCACATTTATTGAACAGGGAGTCCTTTGCCCACTGCTTATTTTTGTTAGTTTTGTTGAAAATCAGATGGCTGATACAACTGCTACGTATCATTAACTTCCCCTCATTCCTCACTAACAAAATCCTGACTTTGTTCAGTTACCACTGGGAACTGAATGGGAAGATAATCTTACCCAAAGCTTGGGATAAATTATAATGAGCATTGGTAGCAATTGTCCTAGTTTCTTTGCCTTTTACTGTTTTGGTTGAGCAAGTAACCCACATGAGACAAGCAATGTTTTGGAGGGGATTCCAAAAATTTTTCTAGCTCTTGATAAGGCGACACTAAAGAGTTGTGCTTTTCCCCCTCTCTCCCACTTTCCACAGGTATACTGAGTCTAGCTCTCAATTTGGGAATTTCTTCAGACCTCTTGCAATAAGGAAGGAAAACAAACAATCTGAGGGCAAAGACGAAACATGGAGTATGATAAAGCAAAGGAGGGAAATAACCTGGTTATTTGATGACTTTGTTCTTGATGATTGCAACTCACCTGCAGCCACATTAGCTATAGATATTTTCTATGACAGACATGCATTTCCTTACGTTTAGAGCCAATGTGAGATGACCAAAGGCATATATAAATGCAATTGTAAATTATAATAAATTCTAATGATATAAGTGAAATGTAATTTATAATGTTATATTTATAATGTTATAACTATATAGTAGAATTTTAGGGTTTGTATTAGGATTCTCCAGAGAAACAGAGTCAGTGGGCAGCAGGAAGAGATAATGAGATTTATCATCAAGAGTTGGCTCATATGATTATGGAGGCTGAGAAATCCCATGATATGCCATCTGTAAGCTGGAGACAAAGGAAAGCCAGTAGTGTAATTCAATCAGAGTCCAAAGGCCTGAGAACCAGTGGAGATGATAGTGTAAATCAAAGTGAGTGGACCTAAAAAGATGAGAGAAAATGTCCTCGCTCAAGCAGGCACTCCAGAAGCAAAAGGAGGGAATTTCTCCTTTCTCTGTCTTTTATTCTATTCAGGCCTTCAATACATTTGCTGAAGCCCAGCCACATTGGGGAGGGCAATCTACTTTACTAAGTCCACCAATTCAAATGCCAATCTCATCCAGAAACACTCTCACAGACACACATGGAAATAACGCTTAATCTGGACACTCTATGGCTAGTTGAGTTTACATATAAAATTAAACATAGTAAGGTTGAAACAGATCTATCAATCTAAGGAAAAATAAAATATTAAAATGGGTACAGGTTGATTATTTTATTTTTCCATGGCATTGAACTAGTTTATTAGCAACACTATCATAAAGAAATGCAGGCCAGGCATGGTGGCTCACGCCTATAATCCCAGCACTTTGGGAGGCCAAGGTGGACAGATCCCTTGAGCCCAGGAGTTTAAGACCAGCCTGGGCAACATGGCAGAACCCTGTCTCTACAAAAATATAAAAATTAGAGGGGCATGGTGGTGCATGACTCTGGTCTCAACTACTTGGGAGGCTGAGGTGGGAGGATCGCTTGAGCCTGGGAGTTGGAGGTTGTAGTGAGCTGGATTGCACCAAGGAACTCCAGCCTGGGTGAAGAGTAAGACCTTGTCTCAAAAGAAAAAAAAAAGAAAAAAAATACAAGCGGTTGAAGTGGTGGATGATCTCATAAGATTCTCGATGAGACAATATTTGAAGTGCATAATTATTAGGTTTCTTCTAAAGCTTTTCAGAAGCACATTTTAAACATGAACACTACTAGAAGAAATAAAGGAGGATAGAGAAAATTTGGGGATATAAATCTCTAGTCAGGCCAGAGGTAGAGTGTGTATGGACTAAGCAAATTTACTGACCCACCTTTAAGAACATTTTTCTTAATGTTGCTAAAAATCTCAAGTTTTGGAGACGTGCTCTACATCAATAAACTCCTATCTAACTTTATATTCCACCTCTTCTCTGGTCCAACACCCTGGAGATTCACTTCCACACATGTTGCCCTGGTTCCTGAGAGTACGTATTTGCTGGGTCCTCAAATCTTTCAGAGAAGGGGTGACTTCATCTCATATCAGAGACAGTGTTTTTGCTTTTGGCCTGAGCTGAGATGTGACCCTATTTATTGGCCTGTATGCAATGAAAGAAGGTGGGGACAGATCTGGAGAAGGACATACATTGTCTTGTAAGGACCTTGAATAAGGTCCTTGCAAGGTGTCCTGACACAACTAAGCTGGTTTTCTGTAGCAGGACAGAAGGGAGTGCTTCCGCTAACCAGGTCATTGAGGAGCTATGTGGTTTCACAGTATTCAGGCACAATCACATAGGCCTACCATTTCTCAGGATCCTATTCTTTCTCTATCAGTACTCCAACTTTAGAGTAAGAGGACTGTAAGCGTTGTATGTCATATCCATTGCCGCTCTGCCACCTTTTCAGTTAAACCCTGGGCCAGATATTTTGCATGAAACAACTAATGCTGTGAAAGATGAGAGTCTTTGAATGCTGTAAAGGAGGCCTCTGGCATTCACAACATGTCCTGAGTTGACGGTTGACTTATCCCAGCCTATCACTTTTTTTTCTTAAAGGATTCCAAGACAGATAGGGAAAAACTTGCTAATACACAATCTACATAATTTCTATTGCCTTCATCCTGTCCCTGTGCTTAGGGGTACTGAATAACCCAGTGCTTGTCCTTCTCTCTGTACTTTACCCCAATCCATTTGATGTCAGATATTAGTAACTGTGAGGCTACATACAACGCACCAGAGGCCTTGCTACCCCACTTTTCAGCATTGCCATCTTTGCCATCTGACATCAGTGATCCAAATTCAGAATTCTACCCCAGAATTCTCCTTTCTATAACTTCTGGCATGAAATTTGTATGAATTTCCCTGAAAGCAGAGTCTGAGCAGATAATTTATTTTGGACATAATTCTAGGAAGGAGGCATGAGGGGACAAAAGAGCCAGTTAAAGGGGTATTATGTAGGTTGCTGCTGTGGGCAATGGGGATTGGATTATGTTAAGACCTCGTAAACAGAGTACAGAATGTCTCCTTGAATTTTTCTTCCAAAAGACAGCAGGTTGGGGCAATGGTCCACTAACTCTTGTCTCACATTCTTAAGGACTTCTGTTGATGTGAATACTGTCATACAAGTAATCCTGTACTTGTATGTAGGCCAAGAGGGCTCCTGAAACTTCAGAGAAGGTGGAGAGATGCACAGCACTCTTGAGACCAAATACTGTCAATGCAAAGTGATAACTGTAGACATAATTTGAAAACCGCAGAGGGAGTATGACATGGTACTGTATTAGTCTGTTCTCATGCTGCTAAAAAAGACATACCCAAGACTGGGTAATTTATAAAGGAAAAGGGTTTAATTGACTCACAGTTCCACATAGCTCTGGAGGCCTCACAATCAGAGTGGAAGATGAATAAGGAACAAAGTACGTCTTACATGGTGGGAGGCAAGAGGGAACATGTGTAGGGGAACTCCCCCTTATAAAACCATCAGATCTTGTGAGACTTATTCACTATCATGAGACTAGCATGAGAAAGACCCACTCCCATGATTCAATTAACTTCCACTGGGTCCCTAACATGACATGTGGGAATTATGGGAGCTACAATTCAAGATGAGATTTGGGTGGGGACACAGCCAAACCATATCAGGTACCCAGGCATCAGCTATAGCTGATATCTCTAGGTTACTGCTACAGATTAGATAAATGTATAATACCGCAATAGCTCATTGTGTGTTTTTGTGGATTGTTGCCTATTGAAGTTAAAGTATTCAATTTGTGCATGCTAATAAAATATCTAAAGAGAAAGCTCTCATTAATGCAAATGTGTAAAGTGAAACATACTGAACTAAGATACATCATTCACTTTTTTCTCATAATATTTTTCCTATATAAATTTCCTATCTTAGTCAATTTGTGTTGCTATAATAAAATACCACAGACTAGGTAACTTATAAGCAACAGATATTTATTGCACATGGTTTTGAAGACTGTGAAGTCCAAGATCAAGGCACTGGCAGGACCAGAAAGGCAACAGAGGAAAACTAAACCAGTTCCCTGCAGCACTTTTATAAGGCGCTAGTTCATTCATGAGGGCAGAGCCCTCATGAGATGATCCTTTCCCCAAAGTCCCACCTCTTATTACCACCATGATAGAGATTGAGTTTCAACACATGAATTTTGGGGGACATTCAGACCATATGATCTTTATTTCATTACTTTTATAATTATAATCATGCTTATTTCAACTTAGGAACACTGCAATAACATTTCTTTTTTAACTCTTTATTTTGAAATTATTGTAGATGCAAAAAAAGTTGCAAAACAGTGTTGTTCTATGTACTCTTCCCCCAGCTTCCCCCGATGCAATACAATTTTAATTCTATCTCCATTTCAACTTTCCAACATGCATCTATAGAGCTATCAGATTAATCTTTCAAAAGCCTACATTTAATCATGCCACTTTACCAATATACGATTTCTTCATATCAACTATCATTTTGCTTTCAAGACTACTTCTTTGCCAATTCTATAGGTTTAGCTCATCTTTTGGTTTCATTCATTCATCAAATATTTATGAAGATCTTATTGGGTGTTTGAAACACAGTTGTAAGCAAGACTGGCAATAAAGCTTTTCTTCTAGTTGGATTGGAAGATGTATTTTGCAGCACTCTGTGGGACACAGCATCACCTTAATACCCAACTGCTTCAGTCTCTCAGAAAGCAAACAGCTGACAATCAGTATCTGACCATGGCCCTGCATGGTGTGACTCACACTCAACTGGTAGTGAGTAAGAAGAACAAACCTTACAATCTGCAGAACCTCTGCATTTTAGAGCTATAGAAAAACAATAAAGAATAACTGAAAAGAATATAATCGTTTCCAACTTCTGACAAATGATTTAGTCTGTGATTACAATTTAGAATGCTATTTCAGCAGGGTGATTCATTTGAGAAGGCTCTGTCCCGATGCCTTGTTCTATCCTGGGTGGTCCTTCATCCTTAAAATGTCTGTGTTCCAAGAGTAAAGTTTTTTGTGTGTGCATTTGTTGGCAGAAAAGGGAAATTTCAGGGTAGACAGAGTGCCAAGAAGGAAATCTCTAAAAGGCTTTTGTTTTTGAAGGCCTTAGACTTATGGAAGTGATTAAACTAAGCTCATCTAAATGCAGACATTTAGTGGTGGGGAGAGATTCTGAAAGGATGGCATTGGAGCCTCCCTAACTGGGAAGGAGGATTAGGGATTTTCCAATGCTACAGTGAGTTGTACCTGCCCTAACAGCTGCTCTGAAGGCGTGGGTTCTGGATGGGGATGTCTGCTTGGTGGCTTGTAGATACTGAACACTGAGCTCCGTACTCTTGGCCTGGCACCTCCTGTATTCAGACTTGGCCCCCTGGAGAAAGCTTTCAGCATTGTTGCTGGCATTGGCTGGACTACAAGGATTCAAACAGGGATCCCAACACTGGCAACCAGAAGCTGTCCTACTTCTCAGAATGTTTTAAAATATGAGGCAAATCCTAGGGTTCTTATATAATAAAAGAAGTGGGAACAGAGCTTTAAGAACTGTCTAGTATTGAAAATTCCACCAACTTTGAGGTTTGGAGACTTTGGCCAATATTTTTAAAAAATGACATTATCTGGAATCCAAGTGCTATGGAGCAATATATTTCTATTATACAATAGCTTTAAAGGGGATTAATTTAACCAAAAAATTCTTAGTGCTGTAGAGGTATCTGGCTCAATAAATTCATTTACACTTAATTTTAATAAAATAAAGCCAGCCAAATAAATCGCTCTCTCATCGATGTTAAGCATTCTACATTGACTCATGAGGTGTTAGTGTTCTTTGCTGCTAAGAAATTCATATCATGTGAATTCTGAAATTTGAAGTAACTAAAACATATTATAATTGCTTGAAGCAGAAGAAGGCAAATCTTTTCTGCAGTTCGCTTGTGGGGAAGTGGACTACAACAGACTATAACATACTATTATTTCTCTTATTTTAAAAACAACCACAACAACCATTTTCTCTTTCTACTCTAGCTTCTGCTATTTTTCTCCTTCACTTTATACAAAAGCAGCTCAAGAGAACTGTCATTCTTTTCTAACTCTCATGCTTACATGACTGTAACTAAATTCTTCCTATCAAGGCCATACATTTCCTTTACTGCTGAAGCAAATACCCAGTTCACTATTCCTCTTTTTTAAACATCAGTGGCATTTAACTCAGAAAGACCTCACTCCTCCCTCTCTCCTCTACTTGACACATTATCTTCAGTTGAATTTCAGACCCCACCCTTACTTGTTTTTTTCCTCTTGCTTCTCTGAAACTCCTGTTCAGTCTCTACTGCTACTTTCCCAACACCTGGCCTCTAAATGTTGGAGAGCCCAGGTGTCAGTTCTGGGTCCTTTTCTTGTCTCTACCTACACGTGCTTCCTTGGCGATCTCATGCAGTATTATGGTTTTAAATACCATTAAAATGCTGATGATTCTCAATTCTGTCTTTGGTCTCGGCCTCTCTCTTGAACTCAAGGTTTTAAGTCATATTGCCTTCTCAATATCTCCACTTGGGCACCCATTAAGCATCGTAACTAATGATGGATTTATTGAAGAAGAAATGAACAAACAGCTGTATTGTATGAAGAATCCCAAGTCACAGTCCATGTGGGATATTACAGTTTGTGTTGCACAGTTTATTACAAATTTGTTTCCTCTCTTCTCCTCTGACTTCTAAATAGATGGAGTGGTGACATCAAAGTAAAAGCTCAGTAAACGGAGGGATTTAAGTTTTGGATAACAAAGCATTTAATCAGTAAATCAGAAAGTTCAGCAACGACTCCAAGTAAGAAAATTTGATTTAGTAAGACTTAAGGGAGGATGAAGAACTTATTCATGTATTCAGCACATGAGTGCTAGGCTCTCTTCTGGGTATTGGAGATATAACAGGCAATAAGATAATCTCTGAGCTCATCAAAATTGTGTTGCAATGTGTGTGTGTGTTAGAGGAAGTAGTTAGAAAGGACTGATAAAAAACAGAACAAATAAACGTACAATAGCCCAATGATGAGAAGGGCTATGAAGAATAACAATGGAAGGAATGGGGAATAGTATTATGTGGCATAGTATTCAAATAGGATGATCACAGACTGCCTGTGTGGAGGAGTGAAGTTTTAGCTAAGCCTTCAACAAGGGAAGGAAAAGACCATGCATATTTCTAGGAAAAGTGTTTTTGAGGCAGTGCATAAACAAGGCAAAGACTCCAAAGAAACAACCGACTTTTTCACATGTCTGTAAGGCACAGTGCCTACTATACAATTCTCAAATGCTGTTAGGCTTTGATTGGTTCCCCTCCCTCTCAACCCTCTGCATCCTGGAACAAGGAGATCTTTGCAAAAGTATCCAGTGCATCTGCGAAAACATAGAAGTTACGTGATTTTTATTTCATTTACATACTAGATTCTCTTTGTTTTTCTATATCCAAAAAAATCAATGGTTTATGCAAGTAAGAATGGGAATACAAAATGATAATCAACTATCTTAATGGAAGCATCAGTTAAAACACAGTATGATATTGTCTGTGAATACACGAGGCTATGGATGAATATAAACACAGAAAGGCAGGCTCATTTACACAAAGCATCCTATTTTAATATTATTTAATTCTGAGTTGCATGTTGTGGCAATTGCTTTTTCAATGTTTAAATCTCATTGCACTGTAAGGCACTGTTTGTTGGTCACTTTGGAGTGTTTGAAGATTATGGCTGAAAGAAACAATTATCTATGCTATGTGGCTGAAAAGAAAAGCTGTCCTCATCTTTCTGGGAAACTCATTTTCTTAGACAAGGCATGCAACAGAGGGATAAAGGTATAAAGATCCTTACTAGGCAGTGAGGTTGGTGAAATCATACAAAGCAATCAGTGAATGGAAACATGATCCAATCCAATAATCCAGTTTCCCATATTCATAAAGATTTTTAGAAGAGATTGTCTGTCCTAGAGAAGGTGGGCTAACTGAAGTGAGTTGAACTAGTTATTTGCATTATAAAGCTTTGTTTCTTAAATTCCTGACCTGGCTGTTGCAAATGACTTTGAGGAGGTCTTTGGTTCTTTCGTTTCTTACTTTATCTTGTGCCTAAATAAAAACAATCTGTATATGATGTCTTTGTAGTACTTTATACTGCAGCATTTCTAAAAGCCATAATGAAGTACATTGCTACTAAAATTCTCTTCATATATCATCTTTTGAGTTATTATGTTTAAAAAGCTCTCAATAGCCTATAGTGAAAATTACTGAAATCCTCTCCATCTTAGAGGTTAAGAAAGTGATCATGAAGACTCTCTGGTAGACCCATAAATGATAAATAGCATTTTACAACAAATAGGAGTTCAAATGTATATTTTAGAGATGAAATTATTGGTTGTGTTCACAACTCCTTCTGCTTAGCATGATTGATTTCATTCTACTTGATGGATTATATTAACAAAGGATAGAGCAGGCGATTGTGTACAGTGCCTAGGCAATAAATCTAGGAACTACTGAAGTTTTACATCTTGTGATTAGTTACATTTACCAATAATGATTAGCTTGCTATGTAAAACACTATAGCATTTTACTTTCATTTCCACACTGGTAAAATGTACTAGAAATCATTATCCGGAGATGGAGGGAAAGCCTCCCATCTATCCTCTCCGAAGTTTCACTGAAATGAATGACAATTGACAGACTAATAGGAGAATGGACACGCAAATTTATTAACATTTGTAAGCATAGAAGCTATATAAAATATGAGACTCAGAAAGCTAGATGGTTGAGGCTTATATGCCTTTTCATGAGGGGGAGGAAGATGGGGAAATATAGGCAATTTGAAGGTCTGTAAATAATTTTAGGGGAACTGAAATAGCCCAAAGAACAGACATTTGGCTTGTGATAAATTTCCTCTGAGCTCTGGGGGAGGTGGTGGCAAATTGCAGGAAGGTGAGGGGCAGAATGTCACGGTGAGCAAAGATTGTCTTAGAATGCTGATGATCTCCCAAGTAACTTCTAAGAGCTACACTCAGGATAATAAATAAAAAGGCTGTCTGAGTATAGTGATGGTTTTTAGTGATTAGTCTTTTCTGGTTACTAGATGAAGTGCCTAAGGAGTGACTATTAAGACAACTGCATTTCTTCTGTTGGAACTTTCCTTAATCATGTAAGGAAATTTCCTCCTAGGCTCAGGAAAGGAAGAGGATCAGAGAGGCAGGAGTATAGGAGAAGGTGAGAGAGACCCTAGTTTGAGGCTTATTTCTCAGACCTTTCAAATTCCTTTCATTCAAAGCAAGAAGCATACCAAAGGGTCATATTTTGGGATACCATTTTCTAAACCCCAACAAAGTTTAAGTAAAAAGAATGAAGCAAGTCAGGTATAGAAACTGTTAAGATAATCACACAGTTTCAGGCCTTCTCCTCATTCTGCTGCTCAAGAGAGTTCTGGCTTTGTCTGGTCCTATTTCCTATTGTTTCCTACCTTTCACAGAAAATGTTGTCAGTTTTTCAAAATCTTGGGAGATAGAATTTGCAGGAGCTAGGGGGAATGGAGGAGTAATACAAAGACAAAACGTCCTGCGGGCAGGATTGAGAAATGTCCTCAAATTTCACCTTTCCTGCTTTAGATCCATGATCCGTCACCCTCCATTCCCTAAACTCTCTCCATGGTACTGGTCTGACCAAACTCAACTGTAACTAATTCAATCTGTGCAAATACTCCCCAAAAGGCAACTGTGAACAAAGAAAAATATAGTCATGTTTACTTACCTTAAGTGTTCATAATTAATCTCCACTTGTGTCTTAACACTGCTTTTCAATCATTGATTTGCCTAGTTAGTAAACTCTTCCACTCTCCCTCTTTTCTAGTCATCAACATTCCCTTCACATCCTCACTCTCGGCTGATGAATATGCTTCTTATTTAAAACTTCAAACAATCAGAAAAAAGGTACTCATCCTTCCTCTACCAAACCTTCCTATCTGTGTATGGGCCCAAATAATTTACCTTTCTTTGGGTTATGAAAATGTAGTCTTCTGCTCCTCCCTACATTAATCCCTTTATTTATGTATAGAATAACATTTATTATTGCCTATTTAAGGGTTTTATCCCTACAAACATTCTCTCCCATCTCTTCTCCCTCTTTTTGACCCCTCCCCACCTCAACATTTTCCCCCACTTTAGGATCACTTACATTGGAATAAGATGAATTATCTTTCATTTTAAAACAAAACATTTGCTAGATCCTACATTTTCAACTCTCTGCTGCTTGATTTCATGTCTCCCTCTTACAGAAAATCTTTGCTAGTGTTCTTTATTTGCTGTCTCTACACTTTGCCCTTCCATTCTTTCTAGAACCTTTTCCAAGCATGCTGAAACTACTTCAGCCAAGGTCACTCAAGCCCTCCAACTTTTCAAAAGTAATGCCCAGTTCTTAGTATTTATCATATTTAACTTTCTGCGGCATTTGGTATAGTTAATTTCTTTTTCTCTCATTCTTGACATGCCATCTTAATGTGGCTCCTGGGAGACCACACTGTCCATGTTTTGCTTCTACCTCTCTGGAATCTGCTAATAAAATGAAAGATTCGTCAGTTTCACTGGAGCTCCTTCCTTTCCTGATCTTTAAATATTGGCATGCTTAGGGTTTATTCTTTCACATGGCATCTTTAGACAATCTCAAGTTTTACAGCTCCTTAACATGCAATTTACAGTGGTAACACTGATGACTTAACTTCTGAGTTTCAGATTAAAAAATCCACCTACTTAATAAATATACCTAGCATGGGCCAGGGGCAGTGGCTCATGCCTGTAATCCTAGCACTTTGGGATACTGAGGCGGGCGGATCACAAGGTCAGGAGTTCGAGATCAGCCCAACCAACATGGTGAAACCCCGTCTCTACTAAAAATACAAAAATCAGCCAGGTGTGGTGGTACACACCTGTAATCCCAGCTACTCAGGAGGCTGAGGCAGGAGAATCACTTGAACCCGGGAGGCAGAGGTTGCAGAGAGCCAAGATCATGCCACTGCGCTCCAGCCTGGGTGACAGAGCAAGACTCTATCTCAAAAATAAAATAAATCTAGTATGATGTCCAATAAGTAGTTGCAATTTGATATACCTAAAATAGAACTCACGATTTCCCTCACCCTTGCAAACAATTGCTTTCAAGCATCTCCAACTCTACTCTACCATACTTGACTCTTAGATTTTCTGGAAGTAATTTGGTATTTTTAACTATTGGATATTATCAGGATTTCCTAAAGAGTGCATCATTTTTTTCTTTAATGATTTCTTATTTAGAAATATATTACAGTTTTACACTTTGATGATATTTAATGATTCTTTTAATGGTGGCTACAATATAGTGATAGTCAGAAGAAAGCAACTGTTACTTTCATTCTCAAATGAAAGAGCCACACAGGCAACTGCACCAGGAGACAGGGAACAGCAAGCTGGAACTACTGCAGGGGTTGTTGATGTACGGCAGGTAGGCTGAGATGACCTAGGTTTTTCTGTATCTCTGTGGACTGGCTAATTTGAATAATTTCCAGGGCTCTGAGCTCCAAGGCATAGGGACTGTCTCTAGTTGTCTAGTAACTGTGATCAGGGAAATTAGGGCAGGTGCTTGGTGGCCCTGAATGTGAGAGCTGGATTTAATCAGCTGCCCAAGAAGGGTAACTGACAGTCACTAGTCAGGGTCTCAAAACTGGGTCAAGACAACATTAAAGAGAAGAATTAAAAAAAAATACTGTATTACACTTGGCTTAGTATTCACACACCAACACACACATACACACACACACACACACACACCAAATGTATCTATATCTGTATCTACTTGTAAAGATTTGTTGATTAATCTCCACTTGATGTTTTCTTTCTTTTCTGCCACCTTTAGTTTCCTATTCTGGTTTGCTTAGTTAAGACACTTTACTACTTTTTCTTTTAGAGAGAATACTTGGATGGCAGTTTCTCTTGTATTCTTCCTTAACCTTGAAATGTAATAAAATCTTAGCTGGGTCTGCAATTCATGAACGGCACCATTTTTCTCACAGTGGTTGGTAGCTACTCTTTCACTGTCTTCAGGTTTCCGCTGTTTCAGATGAGGATTCTGACATTTTTTTTCCTTTGCTTTTTTCTACCTTGAATCTTGTCATATTTTCCCCCTTCCTTAGAATTCAGGAGTTTTATAGAATGTCCTAGGTGCCTATGTTATTTCTTATCAATCTGACCTGGATCTCACAGAAACTAATCTGGGATATCAAGTTTTTATTTAGAAAAAATAAATTCTATTATTTTATTTTTATGGACAATCCTCCATCTGTCTTTTTCTCTTACTGGTATATCTTTTACTATCTCCTGTTATATCCTCCAAGATTCATTTCCCCTCCTCATGGTTTTTACTTCTTTGTAATTGTTTTTCTGTGCTTTGGGATTTTTTTTTGTACTTGATCTTCCAGGACACAGATATGCGTAGTAAACATCCTCCCCTTTGAATCATTTGCAGAATTGTTTGGTTGCGAAATCACGTTGTTAATCATCAAATATTCTTTATCTGGGATGTGCCACACTTGATTCTCCCCTAAAATGTTTCTTATTTTTAACTGAATTGTCTATATCCCTCAGCAGCTTTACTTCTCTGGACATGCATTCTGATTTTTCCAGTCACTCCTTGAATGCAGGTAGCTTTTAGATAGGTGGTTATTTTCTTTCTGGGAATGTTGAGGTTCATATCAAATACAGGAATCTCACAAGTGATGGAGGTCAAAGCTGTCGGTACCCCTTAGACTGATAGCATAGGAAGACATGTGTCCCACACCCTGCAAAGGTCCCCAGGATGAGTCACAAGGTGTGTGGATTTCCTTATACTTCCAGTTTTAGGAGAAAATTGCTAGGCACTTCATCTCTCCAGCTACTTCTTGGCAGTTTTAAGGTCAGGGAAATCATTTCTCTGCAAAGGAGGGAGGGTTTCTCTTTAGTTCTCTTTGTTTGGACTCCAAAGTGCCAGGCCTTCTTGGTCCCCAGTCCCTTCGGGTCCTGGAAGTGACTTGACTCACTAGTTGCTCTATAATCCTTTATCTTTATTAGGCCCTTTACTTACATGTATATCATCGTACTCTCTCACCAGAATAAAAGCATGGGGCCCAAGTCTCCAGTTCAGAATTCTTTCTCCAGTGCCTGACACATATATAGCATAGGTTTCATACATTAAGTTGATTGATACAAGAAATGGGGAGAGTTGGTGAAGACAAGAACAGTGGTGGGAGAATGAGAGAAATGGATAGAAGTAGAACAATCAAGGAATATTACTGTAGAGTATTTGTGTTGAAAAAAATGCCAAAATGTCTATTAACAATGTTGAGATCTCTTGATGCCATTTGTGTTATTCTTTCTACAGGACTATTCTGTGGACCATGGTTTCAACAGGGTGAAGAATATGAAAAAACAGATTGTCTTTGCATGACTTATATATTTTTAAAGTAAAAAATTCAAAAGAATGCATTGTATGCATATGTATCAATTAATGCTAAGTTATTAATCATAACTAAATAACATTAAATCACAGATTTGATTTTCAACTTGCAGCCATTTGGGGTAGGCAGAGATAACCTCAGTGAACAATCAATTTAATGAGATGCCTACATGTATTTATACACACCTACAATGGTGTTTGATGGAGAGAAACATGAATCAAGAGACAAGGTGTCACATGGTGTAGAAACAAAAAGAAAGGAACAGAAAGTTCAGAAGAAAAATTTGGGGAGAGTTACAGAAAAACATATTGTTTCCATGTCTGGTCACAGTGCTTAATTTACCCTATCATCATGCAGTGTATCAGGAAACAAAACCAAAAACATTTAATAAAGTCATTAAATATTATTAAAGGATACTAGAATATTTTCAATTTTTATCTGCCTTAGATGAGATTAGATTGAAAGTCTTGAAACAGATAAAATAGTAGGAAGGATTTAGTTTTCTAAATCATTTGCACAAAATCTCTCATTTATTTCATTGTAAATTCATTTAATTTTTACTCTCATGTGGCTGGAGAAAAAATGTGGAAGAAAGAAAGTTAACATAGAAGAGCAAACTAATTCAGTATGTGAACATACTGTGTTATACATAACCGGGAAATATTTGAATGAATGTATTGATTATCTAAGCCAGATATGTTAAACATGAATTTGTAAATCTTTAGTTTTTATGTACCTGAAATATGTATATATCTTAATATATATATTTTTATATATTATAAATATTTAAGTATCTTAATATACTTAAGATACATATCATATATATTTGGTACATATTTTGTACATGAGATACATTTGTATATATAATTAGATATATAAGATATATATTTAATAATTAGAGGCTACACAGGCATCCTTTCATAAATGAAAGATTTCGAGCCAGATTTATTCCTATTTAAAAATCTAAAATTTGTACATTCTTATAAAATTCATGTATATCAAATCAAAAGAAAAAAATAGGTGAAAGCCCATAAAGACCTGAGTGTTAGCTCTGGTTTGTCTACAGTTTGGTTTCTTAACATTTTTGGGTCATTTATAATATAAGGATGTTTGACTATATAATCTTATGATCTAATTATGTAGTTTTAATGACTAGAATACATTTTGGCTTATAAATGTCCTGATTACAAATAATCTTAATTGTAGAATTTATGTGTGCATGTGATATGGTGTGGTGGTCTGTTTATACATACATATACATATATAAATACACACATGCATATACATCCACAAATGTGCATATTTGTTGGTGTTTACTCAAGTGAAGTCTTCAGGTCAAAATGTTAAATTTGATTAAATACAGTTAGTTACATGTTTATGAATTCATCTATTGTTTTAACCAAATAAAAAAATCCCACTATTCTAACAACAAGAATGTGAGAATGCTTAGGCAACTGGCATCTTTCATTATAGGGCTACAAGTTCTGTAAGATCATTTAGCCTTTCATGTGAAGTAGGCAAGCAATGAGCTATATTACTGAACATCGGCAAATAAAATAGGTCACATTTATTATATATTACCTTCATCAATGATGTTCAAAAACATGTTTTTTCCCTAAGAGTTCATATTCCTATGTATATTATGCAGGCAAATAGGTGTATTGCTTTGAAAGCAAGTATGAGTCATTCTCAATCTTGTCAATTTAAACTTTTTGTAGACTTGGATAGTTGTTAGAGCATTGACATTCATAGATTTAGAAGGAATTTGTAATTTGCTCCTAAAGATGCAGGTTTTCTTCCATAAATATCTCTTTCTTTCTTACAGCATTAAATGCATCATGTTTCCATTATTGTATAAAATAGAATTTGATGATTATATTTTAATGAGGGCTATGGTTTCAATGTGTGAGCAAAGTAATTGCTCAGTAACTCATTTGCAGTCTTATTCAAATCAGACTATCTGAATACTACACCAGAAAAAGAAGAGGACTATTTTCAACCATTCTTTGTCAGTGAATAAATAGAAAGGAAAACAAAAGAGCTCATATTACACCTTATAATTATGTCTCTCCTGCTGAGGTATCCCAAAAGGTGCAATCAAAAGATAACTATACAGAAAAGAATGCCTTAATTTAATATTTAAATAGGATTACAATGATTTTGGGTATCCAGAAAGTAGATTTGTTTCTCAGTTCTCCCTTGCAGTCATCTGCCCAGTGAATGATCTCTTTTTTGAACTAAATTATAATTTTTGAGAGACACCCTTCAGATGGAATGACATGGTCTCTAGCTGAATCCAGAACTCAGAGAACTTCAAACTACGTCAGAGACATGAGAAGGCTCTTACTTTTCTCTACTCTTTTTTTCTTTAGAATAAGTTTCCACCTTTGGAAGTATTGGGATGAGATCTAAGTCACAGAATACACTTAGTTATGCTTGTTATATCAAGTTTTTTTTTTATGGTGCTATGATAAACTATCACAAATTTAGTGGCTAAAGGCAACACAGATGATTATCTTACAATTTTATACATCAGAAGTTTCCAACAGATCTCACAGGGCTAAAGGTGTTGAAGAGCTACGTTGCTTTTGGAGGTTCCAGAAGAAAATTGTTTTCCTTTCCTTTTCCAGCTTTCAGAGACCTTCCTCATTCCTTGGCTCACGCCCACTTCCTAGACCTTCAAAGTCAGCAACGACAGGTTGAGCCCTTCACACATGTGGCATCTTTCTCAACTTGATATTTGCTTTTTAATCTTTTATATGATCTTTCCAAAGTGCAGATATTTTTATACCAGTATACTCAGATACACTTGACTTTAAAAAATATAATCATGGCTGAGCATGGTGGCTCACACCTGTAATCCCAGCACTTTGGGAGGCCAAGGTAGGAGGACTGCTTGAGGCCATGAGTTTGAGTCCAGCCTAGGCAACACACTAAAAAGCCATCTTTCCAAAAAAAAATTTTAAAAAGTTAGCCAGGCATGGTGGCATGCACCTGTGGTCCCAGCTTCTTGGGGAGCTGGGGCAGGAGGAATCACTTGAACCTGGGTGGTTGAGGCTACAGTGAGCTATTATCATTCCACTGTACTCTGCTCTCTAGCCTGGGTGACAGAGAGACCATATCTCAAAAAATTTATACTGATGCACGTATGTATATTCATTGTTCATATACAGTTTATATTATATATATTTATCTATATTAGTTTATATATATTAGCTACACATTTCCACTATTTAAAGTTTGATGGCTTCATTTGACATTGACATTTTAACTAAAATACATATTCCTACATTTGTCTATGTATTAATGTAAGAATCTGAATAAATTGTTTTTCAAATTATTTAATTTTTGATTGAGTTATTGAACAATTCAATCTATTCACATGAATTTGTAATTCTAGACTTATCATATCTATATCAAATTATAAATGCTTGATGAGTTTTTTTTTCAGGGTCATGAAGGCAGAATTTGTTATTACTTGAGATAATTTTTTTTTTTTTAAGACAGAGTCTCACTCCGTTGCCAGGCACCAGACTGGAGTGCAGTGGTGCAATCTCGGCTCACTGCAACCTCCGCCTCCCGGGTTCAAGCAATTCTCCTGCCTCAACCTCCTGAGTAGCTGGGATTACAGGCACGCGCCACCACGCCCAGCTAATTTCCATATTTTTAGTAGAGATAATTAATCATACATACTTAAACTTTCTAAGAAGTAAAAAATTATCAGGTATTGTGATAAATTTTGGTTAACAGAAGAGAATTAGGAAATAAAGTAATCCTTGCACTTTAATAATTTTATTTTTATTAATATTTTTCAAAAAAATCAGCATTTTCTAAATCCATTTCAGCAGAGTATCAGTGTATTATTTTTTAAAAAGTAAGTCTTTATTCAAGTAACTTTGACAATGGTGATTAATTTCATTAGGATTATTTACTATATTGATATTGGGGTCTTTAAAATGCTTATGTTTTGTGAACCTCCAAGAAAATGGAATATAAAGCAATATTTTTTGCATTTGGCTTCAGGATTTGTTCTCAAAAGAAGCCATATGTCTCTTGCCAGTCATGGTGGCTCACACCTGTAATCCCAGCATTTTGGAAGGTTATGGCGGGTGTATCAACTGAGGTCGAGAGTTTGAGACCAGCCTGATCAACATGTAGAACCCTGTCTCTACTAAAAATACAAAAAAATTAGCCAGGCACTGTGGCAGGCACCTGTAATCTCAACTACTCAGGAGGCTGAGGTAGAAGAATTGCTTAAACTTGGGAAGCGGAGGTTGCAGTGACCCAATATCACATCACTGCAGTCTAGTCTGGGCAACAAGAGTAAAACTTCATCTCAAAAAAAACAAAGGTATATGTCATGAATGTTTCATAAATTGTTAATAATAATACAAAACAGGCAGGCTTCAGTGGCTCATGCCTGTAATCCCAGGCCTTTGGGAGGCCTAGGTGGGTGAATTACTTGAGGCCAGGAGTTCAAGACCAGCCTGGCCAGCATGGCAAAACCTTGTCCCTACTAAAAACACAAAAATTAGCCAGGAGTGGTGGCACACACCTGTAGTCCCAGCTACCCAGGAGGCTGAGGCAGGAGAATCACTGGCACATGTGAGGTGGAGATTGTAGTGAGCTGAGATTGTGCCACTGCACAATCTGGATGACAGAGGGAAACTCAGTTTTGAAAGAAAAGATAATATAAACCAGTTTTTAAACTATGTGTGCCTTATTTCTTGCCAAAATATGAATTAGGTATTCCCTTACATTTCTGATATACTGAAAAATTGGGTAAAACTTAGGGCCAACAACAATGCTGTTGATGTAAATTAGTGTTAGATATCCAGTTTGCCTAATTCCTAATGACCTATTAGACCTGTTCTCTTCTTCAATAGATTGTTTTCACATGAATCAATTGTATTAGTCCATTTTCATGTTGCTAATAAAGACATATCCAAGAATGAGTCATGTATGCAGGAGAGAAGTTTAATGGACCCACAGTTCCACATGGCTGGGGAGGCCTCACAATGATGGCAGAAGGCAAGGAGGAGCAAGTCAAATCTTACATGGATAGCAGCAAAGACAGCGCTTGTGCAGAAAAATTCCATTTTATAAAACCATCAGATCTCACAAGACTTATTCATTATCACGAGAACAGCATGGGAAAGACCCCCCCACCCCCCACCCATGATTCAGTTACCTCCCACTGGGTCCCTCCCACAACACATGGGAACTGTGGGAGCTACAATTCAAATGAGATTTGGTTGAGGATGCAGCCAAGCCATATCATCGACTATCTTCATTTATAGTGTCTCTCAGTACCTAATACAGTTTCCCATATATAATTTGTACACAATAAATAAAGAAATAACCAATGTACCTTTGTTGCCAGACATATGGTAGGGATCTAAAAATCATGAATCCTAGGACTTATATACTGTTCCATTTTCATTCATTCACATCTTAAATTTTTGTTTACCTTCCTGCACACATGATCCTAGGTTTGCAACAATGGGAACCAATTCTCTGTAGCTTTCTTCTTAACAGTCCTTTTATAGTAGGGTAGACAGGAGTTCTACAGAATGTAATGATGTTACATGGTTAAGCCATAATTTACTAGCATTGACCTTTATTTTCTAGGTTAGTATCTTGGCCTACAGTAGAATTATTCACCATCAAATATTTTCAAGACTGACCAGGAATTTTCCCACATGTAATAGATGATGGGCTCTGCCATCTGCTCTGCTGTTCCCTCTGTTGTCACTGTTATTTCTTCCAGGTAACGTAGGGTTTGAGGGATCCCTGCCCATTTCACTGGATTCCAGTGCATTCTCTAGGCTCAAAGTTGTCATGGGGATTCACAGCTTTTTCCAGTGGACATACCCACATTCTTAAGTCACCACTATCAGTGTCGAAGGGGCACTGCTGCTGATTCTTAGCTTCCTGCCAGGTACCACCACGAATGCACTATAGCTTGCAACACATCAAACTTATAAAGCACAATGATAGAAAATGCCACTTTTCTCCTTGTGCAATGCACTGTGATATGATACCAAAGCATATTGTTTATAGTCCAACTTCTTACAAAGTTTTAGTAAAACACCTTCCAGTTTTAACCTACAGCCTTTCCTCCACCCTTCTGTCTTCAAAATCGTAGGCACAGACATATCCAGCACCAAATTCAAATGAAAGACATCAAGCAATATTTGCCATGCTCCTGTAAGATAAATCTTTATCATGTCCAGCACCATTTTGTCTTAGAAGAGATCATCTCCTTGGAAACTATGTAGTAAGAGATTTAAGTAGTTGTGGGCTTAATGGACTCAGCAATTTCCCAGATGTATCCACTAAATGGCATACTCAGACACAGCTTAGTCTCTAACTGGTGACTTCTTCCCTTAACCGGGAAAATATAAAAATGAAAAGTGCCAAAAGAGGCAATCAGGCAAGACCTCAAGGTTGAGGGCTGTTTAGAGAAGTGAGAGACGGCACCTGTTTGGAAGATTTAGTCAAGGATTCTTAAAAATGTTTATATTCTGGCTGACTTGAAAGAATAATTATAATAAATCAGGGATAATACAAGCATTTTCTAGGTTTGAGGCAGCATTACAACACCTATCACAGAGACTAGAAATAATAGGGCACATGTGGAAAAAAGCAAATAGTGCTATTTGCCAAGAAAATGGAGATATGTCAGAAATAATGATAGCCATTTGGAAAAGGTAAGCAGTGGCCACTATACTAAGGAAGACTTTGTAAATGGAATTTAACTTTGCTCCAAATGGGACATCTCTTCTTGTCTGTCTTCCTTAAACACAGAGAACATTATTTAGCATGTTACTTCTCTTTGCTATACTGTTAGCTCTATCTTTATGAGAAAAAAATAATAAATTCAATGTTTAGAGATCAATATTTGCTAACATTTGATCATTTCTAAATTAGGTCATATATTTTATTTTGTTTGTCATAAATCTGAAATATAGACACAGATTTATATCCTCTATGACAGTCAGAGGCAAACTGTTAGTAATTTAGATGTGATCTTCCTTATTAATCATTTTTTGCCATAGAAATGCTGAGTGATTCTCAGAGGATCACTGTGAAAATTAAAGATGAGAATATAAAATCATGTCACTTACCATATACTTTAGATATAGTAGATTACCTAGTTTGTCAGCAATCATCATTATTTCCATTTTTCACATGAGAAAACTTAGGAGCAGAGAGGTTATATATAATTTGTCCAGGTTGCCTAGCCAGCAAGTGGTGGAAAGTTATGAATCCAGGTAGTATGATTTTTTTAATCTAAACCTGCATCACAGCAACATCCTGCCTCTCACAGAGGGCCAGAGCCCCTGATAGACAATGTAAACCTTTTCTTTTCTTTGGATTTGCTTTCTTATCTTTGCTTTTGTGTTATATTCTAAGTATTCATTTTGATGGCATTTTGGCATCTATGGGGAGAGGGTTGAGAAAAACGTTCTGTGAAAACCTCCGTTCCATTCTTATTAATTAAAAGCAAACTTATCTTCTTTTTATGTCACACAAACAGTTTTGATGTGAAAGTCCAGCCATCTCCAGCAAATATTAGCCAATAGATGCATTGTGCAGAAATAATCAATAGTGACTACTATTAGGTGTATGCATAAAGATACCAATCACTTCTCTACACCGACGTCCCAAAAGAACTCAGTACCCAAAAAAGCATAGTAAGACTGATGGCACAGAAAGCAACCACTATGTTAATAGCTAGGCCAGTGTCTAATACCTTCAGATCAGAGCCCTGGTAAAATACTGTTGGAGCATGCAGCTTGCTGGAACCTAACAGAGCATCTTTCTATCAGCCTAAACACTAGTCTCATAAACTTCCTTCTATCTGGCAGCACAACTCAAAGTGATGACTAGTCTTCCTTTGATGTGTATACAAGGAAGACAGTGCATGGCAGGAAAGTTAGTTGGTGACATGGTCTTCTGAAGATGTGTGTCTCTCTCGAAATCCATATGTTGAAATCTAATCACCAAAGTGATGATATTAGAAGTTGGGCCCTTTGGGAGGTGATTAGGCCATGAGGGATTAGTACCTTTATAGATGAGGCTTAAGGGAGCTTGTTAATTCCTCCCCCTTCACCACGTGAGGATACACAGGCGCCATCTGTAAGGAGGACGGCCCTCATGAGACACTGAATTTTCCAGCAACTTGATTTTGGACTTTCCAGCCTTTAGAACAGTTAGAAATACATTTCTATAGTTTTTCAATTACCCTGTCTAAGGTCTCTTGTTACAGTGGCCCAAATAAACTAAGACAGTTGGCTCACTGATGTCTCCTCGAAGTAACAGGAAGCAGAAGAGAAGTAAACACATACATTTCAGGCTACAGTGACTGCCTATTAATAAGCATGAGTCAATCAATGATTTGGAATATGATCAAAGATGGAGAACATGATATGAAGAAAACACAGAGCATATCTCACCCTTTGAAAAATCAGCATTTTAAGACAGCTTAAAACAAATACAAGCTCAACTAGCAAATATACTAGCATGGATCATGTTTAAAATTATGGGGAAATTTTGCAAATATATTTGCTCGTTAGCTTCCTGCAAGAAAAATTCCTCCATTGTGAGACCATATTCACTGAAATCATTATATGAACTATCGAAGCAAATGGGATTAGCACATAATATGTTCATCTGGAGTTACACTGGGCTTGGTGACAAAGACTTTTTACTTATTTTGTTTGAGCTTACATCTCAATTTTTTTCCTATGTACTATGTTAAAAATACACATATTTTCCTCTCTCTCTCTCTCTCTCACACACACACACACACACATAAACACATACACACAAGAAGTATTAAGCTAGAAAGACCATATAAGAAAAATCTTGTTCAAGACTAAATACTATACTTAGCTCTAAGATAAATATAATTATATAAATAAGCAACAAAACAGACCCAGCATTCATTTATAAATTCAGAGAAAACAGCTCCAAGGCAATAAGATTCATGGGTCTTCTACCATGTTCACATGTTCCATATTCCTTATACTCTGTAGTTCTCTGAGCTGACACTTGGAAATGAGCAAAGGCTTTTAGTGGGTATTGTCTAGGAATTCCTTCAGAAATAATCTCACTGCATATGGGGGTGGACATTTAATTGATTTTGTATTTGTAGGCTATTTTATAATGTTGTAGGTTAGAAATTATTTGTAGAGAACTGTTAGTATGTGAATAATATTTTTCAATAGTGATGTAGTGATATACATGAATTTTGATCTGCGTACATACAAGTAATTTCTGCCAAGTATAAAAGATAATCATAAACACTACACTTTATTGCCCTAAAAATATGAACCAGTTTAGTGTTAATAATATATTTGTTTTAACATATATATATATGTATACCTATACGGATATATGTTCTTCAGATTCTGTTCTGAATCAGTCTTTACAATTTTATATTGCTTCACTCTTTAATTCCTGAGTAGAATAAAATGGCTGACATGTTTATTTTGTATTTGCATGAGATTTGTTGCTTTAACTTTCCAAAAAGTATGAATTACCACACACACACATATCAGTAAATATCATACTTGATTCAAATGAATGCATATTAATAGTTAATGTTACTCGGAATTGGTTGAGAGTGGTTGTCATAGTTTTTGGATTTCTTTGCCACCCATGCAAAGTGAACATTTTTCTCGTCTCATTAAGAAAATGTGATACCTTTCTGCCAGATACACTAAAGAGCAAGATCTCGACATGTGGCTACATGGCCTGTAGAATACATAACCATGGAGGTGCCATGAACACAGACTCTGAGGATGGTATTACAGCTCCGTTAAAGTTGAAGAGCAATATTTATTGAACACATTATGCTCCAGGTATTGTTTTAAATACTTGTTTACTTTCTGGTTGGATTTAGAAGAAAGTGACAATAAAGACAGCTTAACATTATGGGGAAATGTAGGTTGATGTGAATTATGTTATAAACCTAAAAAGTACAGGAAGCATGGGCAGTGGCCACAGAAACACTTTCAGAAGACAAATATTTGGACAAACAAGAGAAGAATTGTTCTTCCTAATTGCTATTAAATAGTTCCCTTCAATAATTTCATTGTCTCTTTTTTCCCTTGGTCTTTGGTGTCTTTTTTTCAAGGATAACACAAGTTCTATAGGCAAGAATTAAAAAAAAAATTACAGAACAGTAAATGGAAACTACAGCCAAAAAAGGAAGTTTCACTTCTTTAAAACAGTCTTCTAAATTGATTAAAGCTTCACAAGAACTCTGAAATAATATAAAATAATTTTGACATGTAACTGTACTATTCATGTCAACATTAATTCATGCTAAGTGAACATCAAGGTCACCTGTCTAGAATATTTTAAGTTAATTTTAGCATTCTTGAAAGAATGGCAAGATAGGCCCTTTTTACACATATTGCTATGGGATTTAGGTTAAAGTCTTATAATTTAACAACACTTGAGGCTTTAGAAGTAAAATTATTTGAACATTATTTTATTAACATAATAATAGAATTTTGAGATCCAAAGAAGCTTACAAATCATCTTATAAATCTGCCTTTATCATGTTTGAATACTAGCAAAGAAAATATTCTTCAAGTATGCTCCAACTCTTCTCAAACATTTCTGGCATGAAAAACTAAACCTTCAATAATTCCTTAGGCAATGTAGGATAACTTCAGAAACACCAAATGTATAATCAGCTCTTCCCGTGGATGAGCAAAACTATTCCTGGGTACCTCCCAACAATTGGAGGAATAAGGTTGAATATAAGTGAAGTTTGAGTTACAGAAAGAGCTAACAGAGGTGGGGAGAACTAAAGAAAACAGTATTCTGAATTGGTAAAAGAAATAAATGCCCAGATTCAGTAATACCAGCAAATCTCAGTGAATATAAATAAATCAAAGTTACACCTAGGCACATTGCAGTGAAATTGCAGAACATCAAAAATAACAATCCTGACAGCAACCAGAAAATAATTTATGTTAAAACAGAGCATGAGACTGAAAACTGACCTCATGCTATAAAATGAAAGCTAGATAAGCAGGCAATAACTTTTTCAAAGTACTGACAAGCAATATCTGTCAACACAGCATTGTTATACAGTGAATATGTTTAAAGCAGGAAAATGAAACAAAGACATTTGTAGATAAAAAGGCTGAGTTAGTTTTCCACCAATATATAACCTAAAAAAAAAAAAACTGAACGACAACAACAAAAACCATACTGACTGAGCTATTTTAAGAAGGGAAAAAATTCATCATCTCTATATTATTATAGCAGCCACAGAAATGCAACACCTTGGTCTCTCAATGTGGGAGGAAGTCATAGTTGATTATTAACCACACTGCTGCCCTGTGGGTGACATTACATTTGTTTTAAGGTCTTGCCTTCCTGAGGTTGATCCCAGCAAATTACCAAGCATGGCAGGTGTACCATCACAGCCCGTCAGCCTGGAGGAAACTTTCGCATAGCTGCACAGAAGTCCCAGACTCTATCTACCAAATCCTTCTTCTCTCCCTCTCTGTAATCCTTTCTATTTTGTTTTTCTTTTTAAATTATTTTGTTAGAGACAGTCTTGATCTGTCGTCCAGGCTAGAGTACAGTGGCATGATTAAAGCTCACTGCAACATTGAACTCCTAGGCTCAAGTGATCTTCCCCCTCAGCCTCTTGAGTAGCTGGGACTACAGACAGGTGCCACCATGCTCAGCTAATTAAAAAAGAATTTTTTTTGTAGAGACAATGTCTCGCTATATTGCTCAGGCTGGTCTCAAACTCCTGGCCTCAAGCACTCCTCCCTCCTCAGCCTCCCTATGTTATTAATGTTGCTTTATTAGTATCTTTGGGAAAAACTTATGGTCGACCTTTGGTGTATCTTAGGAGAACTACTCATTGAGGGCCTTCATGGGGATAGGCAATATATGAAGTGAGCAGGGTGCCTTGGTGGGATTTCTTAAGGGAAATCGCTTAACAAGTCTCCTGGGACATGTCTGTTAGGGACTGGTGGCCACCGTGCAGGCAAAATAATTAGGAGAAAGCAAACCTTAACAGTGGGGAATTACTGGGGAAGAAGGGAAGAGCTGTCTATTTCCTTCAGAGCCTGGAGTATTCATAGGTGAAGAAAATGTGCTGCATTTCATAAGGAAGGCTTTTTCCTCTTTGCTTCCACAGAAGGGAGCCCCACTGGTGTAATCCTCAAGGTCTCTCTGAACTCTTTCAATCACTCTTCCTTTGATCAGGAAGAATCACACCAGCTGATGAGTGGCTTTAAGTAGAGATAGAGGATATGTGCTATGTAGCCCTTTTTCTTTTCTTTCCCTTGGAATCCAGTTTTTCACTCCAGATCTACAAAAGGGGGTTTTTATCCAAAACACTGGAAGGGAGGCTTAGAGTATTTTGGCATTGCCTGCAGCAGTGTGGATATCTGTTTAATTCTAGGGTTTGTTATTAGAAGAAGCACTTGCCTGTAAATATTAGACTACATTCTCCAAAATCAGCTTTATTAGCAGTTAAGATGATACTTTGGTCTCCACCTGCCTTTCTGCTTTTGTCTTATTTCTTAACGAGTTCAGAAATGATATGAAGAGATGAATAGTACTGTATTAGTAGAGCCATCTCGAATCTGTTAATACCCAGCACAATGCTGGTGCGTAGTAGATAATGAAATGAAATGAATATATAAGTTCAAATCTGCTGTCCCTATGTAGGTTGATGCTTGCATAAGATGCATTGAACAGTTTTACAACTTCAAATATGGAAGATTTCATCTACATAAACAGGATTATTTTTTAAGCAGGGTATTTTCTCCAATTATTCACAGGAAAGGGGAGGATTTTATCAGTTGCCACTCTTTGAAATTCTCATTTAGCTAAGCACCTTGGAAAGACACTATGTTCATTTCCTGAAAACACTTTGACTTTTACAGTAAAATAAAATATGCAATAAAATATCTTTCCTAATTAGGTAATATCTGCTATAAAAAAGGAAACCATAAAAGTGGAATATGGTGCGTTCTGGAAGACCTTGCCAGTAATGTGTCTACTGCAAGACTGCTGGTACTAGTGATCTGCATAATCAAACAGGCTTGGACGTGTTAAAAAAAAAAAAAGTGCACAAAATCTTCCTTTCATTCCAGTCTGCACATTTTCTTCAGACCTGTTTTATAATCACAGGCTCACCAACACTGACACCATGAAGTGTGTTCTTAAACCACCTGTGAGTTTTAAAATCTATACCCTGATTTATAACATACAACTTCCTTTGTGGAACTCTGACTTAAGGATGCATTTACCAGCCACTCATGTCACCAGGACAGCACTCACGGTGCTCCCTGCTCTTCCCTGACTTCCATGATACTGGCATCTGATTGAGCCCACACTCTTTGGTTATAAAAAAAAACTCTGCTCTTCTGTTTAAAGGGACTTCATCTCCATTCTGTATTCCCTTTATATTTCCTTCCCTCTTCAAATTGTTGTGTTATTCCTAGTAAAAAGAGGAAGTCTGATTTTCAAGTGGAGCTTGGATATTTACTACTCCAGTTTGATGACTCTCTCTTCGCAAAAATGGGTTTTGCTTTTAGTTTTCTCTTCTGCTTTTAGTTCAAACCAATCCTGTGTCTACAGCTAGATAAAATGGCCTGTCTTCAAATTCCATGATTTCTAAGACTTCTAAGGCACTAACATGATCATGCAGAGGTTTTATCTTATGTAATTGGAGTAATTATGAAATATATTATTTGTAATATATGGTAAATTAACAGTTTTAAATAAAGAAGATGATTTTGATTGAGTCAGGAGATTGGCAGTGGGGACCAGGGATCCCTTACATGGATTTCTGAGTTCACACAGGCTCAAAACTGTCCAAGGAGATTTCTTAGTTTATGCAATCTCACGTCCAATAGTCCAATAAAAGCTAAAGCTAAAGTTTATCTAAGCATTGGTGGTTTTTCAATTTTTAACTAGATATCTAGTGTTTTAAAGACTTTGCTCTGGTTATAAATGTGAGAATTGGGAAAATCTTGATTAGAGACAAATATGTCTAGTGAACAGTAAAATTTTTAGGTAAAGATCTATTAAGGTGAAGTGTGAAAAAAATGTGTAATTATGCATATTATACAAACTCTCACTTTTGGGGAGTGAGAAAGTTAGACATAAGTCATCCAGACCAACTCCATTTTGTAGATTAGACAATCGACATTGAAAGAGGATAAATATCCAGGAGGCACACATTTAGAACATTCACAGGCATGAGTAAGAACCAGATCTCTTGCCTCTCAGAGCAGGGAAATTTATCATATACTTTTCTGATTTTTTCTCTAACTACTTAAAATAGGAAAACAAATACGTTTATATTAATGGAGCTAGTTGTATCTCATTTAATCCTTATCAGAATCCAGATAAGTAGAACATATGATCACCCTCCCCCCTTTTTTTTTTTTTGGAGACAGAGTCTTGCACTGTCACCCAGGCTGGAGTGCAGTAGCTCAATCTCATGTTACTGCAACCTCCGCCTCTCAGGTTCAGGCAGTTCTCCTGCCCCAGCCTCCTCAGTAGCTGGAATCACAGGCACCCGTCACCATGCCCAGCCAATTTTTGTAATTTTAGTAGAGACTGGGTTTTACCAGGTTGGCCAAGCTGTTGTCAAACTATTGACCTCAGGTGATCCAACACCTCGACCTCCCAAAGTGCTGGGATTACAGGCGTGAGCCACCACACCTGGCCTGATTCCCATTTTATAAAAGAGAAACCTATGGCTCCAGTTTAAAGAATTTTAACAGTTCCCCAAAATAATATTCTCACTTTATTTTCATCACCCCAAAGCAGAACCTGGGTTTATTTGCAATTTGACAGATACACCAATTGCAAAGAAGACTTTGAGAACAGAGAGCAATTATGCCACTAAAAAAAACACTCCTTTTCCTAACTTTTAAAAACATGAATTCGAGAAAAAGTTATGGATTAATCTTATTTTATAAATGCTTTTTATTAATTATATTGAAAATTGCTTTACTTGTGACATTAATCTTGATGCAAGTTTAAACTTTTAATTATTTTTTCTATCACTGAACAGAGCAAGAAATGTTTAAATCACCCTTGTTCTCATCCCCTCCACACAATCATGCACATTTATTTTTGGATCCAGATTTTTATTTAATATTACCAGCAGCATTTTTCTTGTGATATATGGTATTCACAATTGTTCTGCATGTGCCATCACTACTTACATTGAGGTGAGTTTTAGCTTTTTATTATTTTTAAAATGCTATAGAAATCTTTGGGTGGGCCAGCTGCAGTGGTTCATGCCCGAAATCCCAGCACTTTGGAAAGCCAAGGTCAGAGGATTGCTTGAAGCCAGGAGTTCAAGACCAGGCTGGGAAACATAGCAAGACCCTCTCTATACAAAAAAAGAAAAACAAAAAATTGGCCAGGCATGGTAGAGCACACCTGTGGCCCCAAGCACTCGGTTGAAGGAGGATAGTTTGAGCTCAGGAGTTTGAGGCTGGAGTAAGCTATACCATTCTACTATACTCCAGCCTGGAGCAAGACTCTGTTGCTTAAAAAAAAAAATTCTAGTATGTAACACCTTTTCTCATTTCAATTATTTTTGGCATTAATCCATTTTGCATTGCTATAAAGAAATACCTGAGACGTTAAGAAAAGAGGTTTAATTAACTCACGGTTCTGCAGGCTGTACAAAAAACATAGCGGCATGTTTCTTGGAAGTCCTCAGGGAGCATTCTCATGGCAGAGGCAAAGGGTAAGTAGGCACATCACATAGCAAGAGACGGAGCAAAGGTGCTATGCGCTTTTAAACAACCAGATCTTGCGAGAATTCACTTACTACCATCACGAGGACAGCACCAAGTGGTAGTGCTAAACCATTAATGAGAAACCTGACCCCGTGATCAAATCACTTCCCACCAGGCTCCACCTGCAATACCAGGGATTACAAATCACTATGATAATTGGGTGGGGTCGCATATTCCAATTATATTATTTTCCCGGCGTGAGTGGCCTGAACAGGGATGACTTATCCCAAGTGTTAACATTTTTTTTCTCTGCACCTTTGCCAACATTAGGGAGTACCCAAAAAATGAATGAATGAATTTGACCAAAATGAACCGACTTGGCAATTTTTGCTCTTGGTTTATAAGTGTTAAAATATGCCCTTATATTTACTATTACATTTCATTCATCTTCTGTCCATTTCCTGATCACTTTGTTTTCATTTATATATTGGTTACTTACTATGTTTTCATCTCTCTGCAGAGCCCTTTCTGAAGAATATGATAAATATATTCATACTTGTATTGTTTAAAGGCATTTTCCATGCTGTTTTATTACATGCGAAAGTTTTAAGGGATTTTTTTTTTCAGAGCTGTTTTCCAGTCGAACATTAAAAGATTAGATCAATATTGAAGTTCATTTTCGGATTTTCTTGGACTGTTTTGCAAGATTTTGCAAGTTGCCTTTTCAAATTAAATGTTGTTTTGGTCTCACAAAAAAACATGTCTCAATATTCTTTCCTGCAGTTTGTAAGTATTGCAGGCCAATTTGCAAAGGAACCAATTTGCTCCCACAGACCATAAAGCATACTAGGCCAGCAACATGGTAGGCACCTCATCAAATCCTGTTTTGCTATCTCAATATAATTTGGGTTCAGTTCATTCTTCCTGGAATGTGTTAACATTTTTTTACCCCGTAAATAAATGAACAGATATCAAAAAACCCTATTCTCCTTTGAGTCCCAGATGGAAAATGGCTGAAGTTCAGATTAAAGGTTTCCACCAGCAGTATGCCCAGCAGGTGAGATAAGTTCTAAACCAGACCATGAAAGAGATGGTAGACAGAAAAAATAGAAATTGCAAAGCTTACAAAAATCAATAGTGTGTTACAGTCTGTGTGAGAAGTAGAAACTACTTTTAGGTGAACTATTGGAAATCTGTGTCTGAGAACAAATTAGTCTTACTTTCAAGAGCTAAATGACTCTGAGGTATTCATTTAATACTTCTTTATTTAGGCTAGGCCTACGATAGCAAAGTTGAATGGAAAATTACGGTTTGTTCTAACGTGCATCCATTATCCACTCTACCTTGTCTGAAAGGCCTTTCCTAGACTTTCAGACAATCCATTTTTTTTCCCTTCCTTGCAAAACACAGCTCAATACAGAAGTACTTTAAGAAGCTTTTCCTGTTTAAACACATTCAACTATGGTAATTTCTTGACTTGACGACCCTGTTCTCATTCATCAATACATATGTTTTACATTTGTTATTGGCTATTATTAGAATTATCTCTGAATACAGTAGAAAGACGTTAATCATTATTAAGTGACTAATTACATTAATGAATCAGGTCAAACAATACTTTCTCATAAAATAGCCAGATGGTGTTTTCGATTGAACTGTTGGGATTACAATTTTAATTCTCCTATTTATTTTTCTATACCTTTGTAACTATGGCTTTTGTCTTAGATAAGAGCATTGGAAGAAAAAGGGTAATTTTTTAAGAGGAGCACCGTTCATTTAAGCTTACTAAACTTTTTTTTAATGTATTATTTATATTTTGAGGAGATAATTGAAAGCAAAAGTAAATAAAAACTAATATATATATATATGTAATATTTAATGATGTACAATTTGATTTTCTTTCTTTTTAGATAAAAACCTACTGACAAGCTGCTGAAGCTGCATTGCAAATAATTGAAATAATATTTCTTTAGATTATATTACCACTCAGAGTTGGCCAAGGGTAAGCATATAAACTTTGGTTCTAATCTTTTTGGAATATTTAATATTATTTTCTACTCAGGAGAAATGTGTGACACAAAAGAAACAAACAACTCTTCCCCCATTAGTGTTGTTACATGAAATCTTTCCTTTTTCCAGATCCTTTTTACAAAGTTTTCTTAAATGGTTTATAAGAAAGGGTGTAATTAGGTAACTATTCTATCAGTATTATTACTTTCTCAAGCTTCTTCTACCTTATGCCCAGCAAACTGCTGTAATAATGCAGTAGACACAGAAAGTCAGAAGCAAAGGAGAGGGAGACACAAATACCACGACAATATTCAATATTATTTTAAATTTGTTTAAGCTTTCTCAAAATTATTACAAAAAGAAAAATCTGATGTGTTATAACAAGTCTCAATTTTGGAAGAGAAAATGCAAACCTTATGGAAATACAAAACTTTACCAGAATAAAATTATTTTTAAAAGTTATCTTCTGCCTGGTGAAAATAAAATATTTTAAAACTTTGTAACTGGTCTTCATTATCTTCCTTTAACACAGGAAAGTAAAATATTTTAGTGCACATGCACACACCCACACCCACATACACATACCACTACACTGTATCAAGTCTCTCCACATGAAATAAAGTAGTTTTTAGTTATGATTATTATTTTTATTTATTTTTGATATGGAGTCTCATTCTGTTGTCCAGGCTGGAGTGCAGTGGCATGATCTCGGCTCACTGCAACCTCCGCCTCCTGGGTTCAAGGGATTCTCCTGCCTCAGCTTCCTGAGCAGCTGGGATTACAGGTGTACCACCATGCCTGGCTAATTGTATTTTTAGTACAGATGGGGTTTCACCATGTTGGTCAGGCGGGTCTAGACCTCTTGACCTCGAGATCCACCCACCTTTGCCTCACAAAGTGCTGGGATTATAGGCAAGACTGTATATATATATATATATATATATATATATATATATATATATATAAAATAAATGAGTTTGTGTGTGTATACATATATGTATATATTTTCCTACACTAATAATATTTAGGTATGTCAGCCTCTATAAAAGGTAGTAGAAGTTTCCTGAAGTAACTAGTGAGCTATTCTTCAGCGGTTTTGTGTAGGTGCTTAGGGTTTTCTTTTCCTTTTCCTATTTTTTTTTTTTTTGAGTGAATTCAAAAACACAGATTGTGGGTGGCCTATTCTTTCAGTCTTTTAATCCTCAAGTTCTCCAAAATTCCAATGCTTACTAAAAAAAATTTCCTGGTGACTATAGCTTTGAAAAGATCACTTTCCCTTGGATCTTTTTTTTTTTTTGACCAGAAAAGAATTGCTTCTAAGAATCTTATCTCCTGTTTTATTAAAACAAGTATCATGAAATTCTGCCACTGGTTTGCAGTGAGTATCTATAGATGGCTTAGCTGTCATGCTTCAGATAAAATCTGCCAGTGAATCCATCATGTTATCTGATAGTGTGCTCTGCATTAGAAAAGAAGAAACAGTTCCCTAAAAATATATAAGCATTCTCTCAGTTTATATTGAAGATAGTCAATTTGTAATTTTTTAACATTTTTCTTCCTTTTCTTTAGCTTTTTATTTGTCTGTTCTTTTTTACAGTAGACCAAATGCATTGATTTTTTTTGCTTAAATGTGAGAATACCATCATAACTTTCTATGTGAAAATTTATAGTTATGAAATAGTTATTTTTCATAGCATTGCTTATAGCTACACAATTTTGAAAAAACTTAAATGCTCAACAATTATGGAGTATTGGTAAAATAAATTAAGGAGCATACATGTAACAAGTGCTATATGCTTATTAACATTCATTTACATAAGAATGTCTAACCACATAATGTTTAATCATAAAAGGAAAACATTTTGTAATACCTGATGTGATGCCATTTGTGTGTGTGTGTATGTGAAAGAATGTAGTTTTTAAAAGACCAAAATTAGATTTATCAAAATGTTTATGTGGTAGGTTTGTTACATTTTGATTAATACTTACTTTATTCATTATGCATTTCTACAAATAATAATTAAATATATTTTCTACCTATAATAAAAGGGATTTTTTTTTTCAAATGTAAGGAGCACACTGACTTTGGAAAATGCTGTGTTTAGAATAGCTAAGCATAGATGCTATGTAAGAGAGAAAAACTACTTGGCTTAAGAAAATGAGAGACATTTGCTTGCAGGAGTGAGGAGGAAGGAATAGAGTTGGGGGGAGATGAAGAGATGGAGGGGGTCTCGGTAATCTGAGAAGACTGTGTTCACTGCAGCATGCAACTCCCTGTGACGTCTCACAACATTAAGGAAGTTATCAAGTCGTGAAAATCCTCAGTGAGTGTATTAGTCCACTTTGCACTGCTGTAAAGGCATACCTGAGGCTGGGTTTATGAAGAGGCTAGTTTGGCTTACAGTTAGTTCTGCAGGCTGTACAAGCATGGCCCCAGCAGCTGTTGGCTTCTGATGAGTACTCATGGTGGAAGGGGAAGAGGGAACAGGCGTATCACATGGCAAGAGAGGGAACAAGGGAGAAAGAAAAAGAGAGGGAAGGGAGGCATATGACTCTTTTTAACAAACCAGATCTTATGGTATCCGATAGAGCAAGAACTCATCGATACCAAAAGGATGACACCAAGATGTTCATGGAGGATCCATCTCCATGACCCTAACATCACCGGCCTCCACCTCTACCAGGCCTCACTGCTCAAATTTCAACATGAAGTTTGGAGGGGACAAACTTCCGAACCATACCAGTGAGTTTATACTTAGGTTGAAATTGGGAAAGACATTAATCTCTTGCATCTGGGCTGCAATGGGGTGAAACTGAAGGAAAGTATGAGGGTTCAGGAGCCAAGAGCAGAAGAAAACCACAAGAATGCAAGGATAAAGTACAATCCTAGGGGAGATTAGACCCTCCCACATCAAAGAGTTATTAGATGAAGCCACTCTCTTTTGACCTCAAGTTTGGAAGGGCCTTAGCCATTACCCACTGTGCTTTAGGAGCTCTTCCAGGAAGTATGAACTGAAAGTACACTTCTCTGCCTTGTATTAGATGAAATCTGTACACTAGCCCACTAGAAGTGCAATGTCAATCTGACTTGAAAACTGTTGGCCATAGGCATTTAAAGAAATAGAGAATAGCCCTGCCTGGGTCGTTATGGTTCTGGGAATACAACTTAAAAATAAAAGCTATCTGATAATGGACATAGCTTTTGGTACAGCTTGTTATAAAGATCAACATTATACAAGCTTACAAGAGTGACAAAATTCACGAAGTATCTCAATGAACAAAACATGCAAAACAGAAGTACTATGCAGCAAGAAATACATAATTATGTCTTTTAAAAATGAATTTTTCATGGGTGAACTAAAAGAGGTCTATGGCTGTTATATAAGACTCTCAAATAATTCCTGCCCCACTTTAAAGATAAGATGTAATCCCCTAGAAAGCAGATAGCTGTCATGGTTCTGTTTATTCAGCATTCTTTAGGGCATTTCTCTGTAAGAAACCAGAGACATTCCCAAGTGGTGCTGGTCTGAAAGTTGCAGAGAAAGATTTTGAGATGGGAAGAATATACCACTAAATTGTTATAGGACTGTCAGGCCTCCAAGGTGGAGATAGAAAACATGGCTGGTAAAATCTTTTTTAGGGACTATCCTTAAGAGTTATATATGGTTACGAATCTAGCTATTTCTAAGCAGAATGTCTGGCCATGCTCCCAGTGGTAACAATAATACAGATAATCTTAGGGACTTGAATATTCACATTCCAACTACAATCTTTTTATAGCCCTAGGAGAAAAGATCCCTGCATATTGCTAAATTAAACTTTTAGAGTGAGCTACATATGGACTCAATATTAGTGAAGCTACCTTAAAGGGAAGCAACATTAACTTCTATCCAGGGAAAGAGTCAGAGTGGAATTGAGACTGCAGACTTCAAACTTGGAAGCTGGATATAATGGGTATATTCAATGTCTTAAAGTTAGACACAACAAGCAAGGCTCCAGGCAGTGGAAGTCAGGAGACCTCTATTTCCAGTGGAACAAATCCCTACAGTTAGTCCCATGACCTGGGCTGAGATTATGCCTATCAATTTGTCTGTTGCATGGAGAATATTGTGAGAAACAGGATCTTAAGGAATGATGGACATACACATCCTGGCATCTAACGGGCGATAGTCTGTGTGGGGCAGGTGCAGGAGAAAGCACGGTATTTCCAGGGGCTTTGGTGACAGAGAGAAAGGGGTTCTAGCGGTAAGTGCTCTCTAGATAGCAAGCTTGGAAACTAGGAGGGGTATCAGAGAGAGGTAAGCTTTGTTGACCCCTTGATCTGGAGGCTGATGTTGCTGATATTTTCCTCATGCAGGTGGATTGGACACAAAAGCTTTGGGCCTTGTTTTGTGAATGGTGATAGTGTGTTGAAAGACTGAATGAGAATTAACTTTACCATTTTTTTCTGAAATTATAAATCTCAAAGCTCTTTTGTTTTAATCAAATACATAAATATGTTTGTTTATTTCTCGGCCGTGCTTTTTGGCCGACAAGACAAGTGTGCTGTTACATCAGGGGCTGGGGAAGCTACTTGCTGGTCTTGAATGCAGAAGAGGATGACAATGGGTAATTAATATCCCCCGAAAGGAGGAGAGTAGACAACAGGGAAACTTCTGGAAACAGTTACCTTCTGGGAGCGCAGAGAAGAGTCCTACCCGACTCCAGACCAGGACAAGAGAGAGTCTGGACTGACTGCATGGGCCTGTCACTCTCCTTCCTTTCTTTTACTCACGTAAGGTTCAAGGAGAGAATTAATAAAATAAATTTGCAAGAAGCTATAACTGTTTTGCTCATGGGAGAATGTAATGAGGGAGAAAATTGAGTTCTCAAAGCAGATAAGAAAAAGCTACTTAGGGATCAAGCTGCCTTTGTTTGGAAAATGACTTGATTAGACCACTTGGGAAAATGAGTATCTGCAGGGCATGGACATGACCCTGCTATTAGGACGTCAGAGATCAGATAACCCAGGGGAGCAACAGGAAGAAAAGAATAATCTACTGTCATGTGACTTTCCAGCCTCTACCCTCAAATAAGATGTAAAGCTTTTAAGTGTAGGGGTTAATACTGCCTGTCAACTTGATTGGATTGAAGGAGGCAAAGTATTGTTCCTGGGTGTGTCTGTGAGGGTGTTGCCAAAGGAGATTAACATTTCAGTCAGTGGACTGGGAGAAGCAGACCCATCCTCAATCTGAGTGGCCACCATCTAATCAGCTGCCAGTGTGGCTGTAATAAAAGCAGACAGAGGAACATGGAAGGACTAGACTTGCTGAGTCTTCTGGACTCCATCTTTCTCCTGTGCTGGATGCTCCCTGCCCTCGAACATAAGACTTCAAGTTCTTCAGCTGTTGGACTCTTGGATTTACATCAGTGGTTTGCCAGGGGCTCTCACACCTTTGGCCACAGACTTAAGGCTGCACTGTCAGTTTCCCTACCTTTGAGGTTTTGGGACTTGGACTGATCCACCACTGGCTTCCTTGCTCTTTAACTTGCAGATGACCTATCGTAGGACTTTACCTTATGATCATGTGAATCAGTTCTCCTTAATAAACTTCCTTTCATATATAGATCTAACCTATTAGTTCTGTTCCCCTAGAGAACCCTGACTAACACATTAAGTTTACAAAATGTTTTGTTTAGAGGTGTGTGCTATGTGTGGGCATAAATGTGTGTACTGATCAATTAAAATAAAGCTTTGTATAACAGATAACAGAATGCATATACACTCTATCAAAAGCAAGACAGAAACTGAGGGAAACCACAGAAATAAAAACTTTTATAAATTAGCATAGTTATTTTTTGTGTGTGAGTGCAGGGTTTAAGGCTTTGCCATATTGTGAAGTTGGAGGTTTAAGACAATTCCAGATTTAATAAAATAAGAAAATTCCATTTAGATTAAACCTAAGCAGCAAGTATACAATATATTTTAGAAAACCTCATAAAAATATTTTTAAAAACCTTCTAGCATTTACAATAATAAGCTCATTTTCTGAAAAAAAAAAAAACAACTATTGGTTTATTCATTTATTCAACAGATATTTATTGAGCATCTGCTGTGTGCCAGCATTCCTTTAAGTGCTGGGGATAGACCTAAGGATGCAGACAATGAAATAGAAAGCAGTTTGAAGATTATAGATGCTTATATTTTGCCATAGGGGAAGTTCAGATACCACATGTTATTGGTTGCCCTGTTCTGTACCTCAGGAATATTGGAGAGAGAAAATTTAAGATTGCTGCACATTTGATACTGAATCCCAACACCTCTTTTTTAAAAAAAAAAAAAAAAACATACTCGAGTGTCCTCCAATTCAATTCCATTCTGCACTAATTACCTAGGTTAGAGCAGACACTACAAGTTAAGATCAGTCTTTCACAAGACTGTCCATATTTTAGATGCCAGCCACCTTAGGGTTCCTAGGAGTCTTCATCTGGACTGGAATTAAAAAAAAAACATGATTTGAACTGAATGGTTGAAACATAAATGTATTTTTTTTTTTACAGTTCTGGAGGCTGGGAAGTCTCAGATCAAAGTACTGGCCTATTCAGTTTCTGGCGAGGGCTCTCTTCCTCCCTTGCAAAATGCTCATGTGCTTACATGGAAAAGAGAGAGAAACTCTCTGGTGTCACTTCTTACAAGGACACTAATCCCACCATGAAGTCCCATAATCATTACTTCATCTGGACCTAATTACCTAGCAAAGGTCCCATCTCCAAACACTATCAAATTGGGGATCAGGGCTTACACATGAATTTTGGAGGAACACAATTTAGTCCAAAGCACCAGGTTACCTGCCCTCCTATCTGACTTTGTTAAAAGTTCAGGAGCTCCCATGAGCCACCTTTTGGTTTCACAATCGGCTAGAAAGACTTACAAAACTCACTAAAAGAGTTATACTTAGGATTACAATTCTATCATAAAAGATCCAACTCAGGAATAGCTAAACAAAAGAAATGCATTGGACAAGCTTTAGGGTGGAGAGTATATGCAGTGCTTCTATGCCCTCTCCTCATGAAATCCAAATGTGTCACTATCCCTGCACATCAATGTTTCACCAACCTGGAAGCTTCACTGAGCCTTGATGTCCATAGTTTTTACGTGGGGTTTTATTACGTAGGCATCATTGGTTAAATTATTGGTCATTGGGGACTGAAGTCAATCTCCAGCCCCTTTCCTTTCCCTGAAGCTTGGAAGGCAGGGCTGAAACTTCCAACTCTCTAATTACATGTTTGTTTTTCTTGTGACTACTCTCATTTGGAAGATATGTAGGGATCTACCTAATGTATCACCTCATTAGCATAAACTCAGGTATGGTTAAAAAGGGCTAATTATGGCTTACAAAAGACAGTTCTACCACCAGGAAATTTCGAATATTTTTGAAGCTCTGTGTCAGGGACCAGGAACAAAGACCAAATATGTAGTTTTTCTCATATTGTAGATGGAGTTACAATTAATCTCCACCCAAGCCCTAGCCCAATCCAAGCCAGCTGGAGGTGAGGTGATCTAAGATGGGCTCAGTTGGGCAGCTCTGCTTCTGGGGAAATACATGGGCAAGAAGAATACAATCAGGCCTTCATGCCTTTACTATAGAGGCTGCTTCAGCCCTTGGCCCCCAAAAGACATAGATCATGAGGAAGACTTCTTAACTCTTTCACTTTGCTCTCAATCTTTCTTGTAAGTGCTCCTTTGGGTACATGGAGCAGAGCCTGAAAATGAGTGTAATTTTTTCTTGTTGCTGAGGCCAGTCCTCCTTTGGTTTTCTCAGGTATCTATCTTTCCTTAGATTCATTCTGCAATCTCAGCTCTTATGATTCCAGTGAAAGGTGTGCTTTTACAGATGATGAATCTGTAGCTAATCTTTCAACTTGTAGTTTATGGAGCTTTTTTTCACTGTTTTTTTTTTTGTTTGTTTGTTTGTTGGTTTTTGTTTTGGTTTTTTTATTAGCTTTCCAACAATGATCTTGTAAGACTGGCAGAGTAGGTCATATTAATTGTCTTCATTAATGCAAAGATACTGCTCTTTCCAGGAAAGTATCTAGTTCTCGAACATCCTAAATGGATTAGATATACTGCTTTCTCCCATGTCAGGTTCTTTATGGTCCAGTGTTCACTAGTGAAAAACAAAAAGAGCCACTTGAAGGATTAAAAAAATAGAGCCAAGAAAGCACTTACAAGATGATTCTTTGCTCTCCAAGGAAGGTATCTTACTTTTTTCTATCCCTCAATATTAATGACCATCACATTTCAATTAAGAAATGTTTTATGCTAACCAAGTACTAAGACAGAAATCTTCAGACGTCAAAGATACAAAAGAAACACCAGAGAAACTATTAAAAATGCAAATTCTAGGCAATATATCCAAATTTTCTTATTCAGTGGGGGAAGGATGACGAGCAAGCTTGTCAAGAAAAGTTTCTGTGAGGAAGTGATATCTGAGATGAGCCCTGAAAAGTAACTAAGACTGTTGACTACATTAAGAGACTGGCATAAGAAAGAAATGTTCTGTAGAGAACAAATCTTTTTCATGGCTCTATGGTGAGATAAAAGAGTGATGTTGAAGAAACTGACAAGCTGATTTTGATTAGAGAGCAGTGAACAGAGGGAAAAGAGTTGTACCAGAGATTAATAAAATAAATGAGGTGGTATTAGACATTATGAGCTTTAACTAAGAGCCAAAAATGTCATTGAAATAGCAAGAAGTAGTATGATCATAGATTCAGATGGAAAAGCTTACTCTTTTATACTTGAAAATTATGTATATTACAAATACTTCATGTTGATAATTTGATAATAAAATGGATACATTTCTCAAAAACATATTATCATAGCAGGAAAAAGAAGGAAATTGAATAGTTCTAAGTCTATTAAAGAAACTGAAATTTTAAATATTATTTAAAATATTTCTTACAAAGAAAACCTGAGACCAAAGTGGCTTTACTGGTGAATTCTCCCAAACATTTAACAAAGTATTACTGACTATATTATACAAACTCTTCCAGAGAAAAGGAAAAAAATTATAATCAACTTCTAATTATTTTATCTGAGGCTAGCATAACATTAAATCAAGAAACAAACATTTAGCTTAACAAAAGAGAATTACAGACCAGTCCCTCTCATTAAATCCTTAATAAATTAGCCAAATAAAACTAGTAATATCAAAAGGATAATACATCAGGACCACGTGGGGTTGATTCTAAGTATGCAAGGGCCATTAAAGATTATAAAATCAAATAATGTAATTAATCAAGTTTATACAATAAAGGGAAAAACTAAATATCTAGATGAATATAGACAACTTATTTGACGACATTCACCACCCACTTGTGATAAAATTTCAACAAACTTGAAATATGAATGAGCTTTCCTTAATTTAATAACACTATCCATGAAAAATCTTCAGTGAACTACATAATTATAAAGCATTGAAAAATTTCAATTTAAATAAGATGTGACAAAAATGCTCACTATCACTACTTCTATTTCACATTATATTAGAAATTTCAGTCAGCACAATAAGGCAAAATCATAGGCATTAGAATTGGAAAGGAAGAAATAAGATAGTACCTATGCATTGATGACATGATAGAGTACATGAAACATCCAAAAGAATTGCAGACCCAATATTAGAAAAAATAAATTTAACAAGATAATAGAATATAAGTCAGTATACCAAAAAATCAATGGAATTTCTATATATTAGTAGTAAGCAAAGAGAAACAAAAAACTATAAAATGAAACCATTCATAACATTAAAAATTAAGCATTTATGAATAAATCTAGCAAATAATGTATAAGACATTTTTGCTTCACACTGAAAACATTATTGACAAAAATTAAAGTAGATTTAAATAAATAAAGGAATATATCTTACTCATGTAGTATAAGATTCAATATCACTTCTCTAAATAATACTTGATAGATTGAATGCAGTCCTAATGTAAACTCCAGCCTTTTTCTCCTAAGGAAACTAATGAACTGATTTCAAAAGTTATATAGAAATGCAAAGAGCCAAAAATGGTCCCAGCAGTAACAAAGAAGGATTAATAGCTCTGAACCCTACAGTACCAGTTATCAAGAATAAGACCTATTACAAAGCCTAATAATTAAGACAATGTAATATTGAGTTAGAGACAGCTAAGCTGACTAATAGAAAATAAACATACTTACAAGTTCATGGTGGTCTAATTTATGATTAAGCTAACATTTCAATGAAGAGAGGGAAAGGCTGTCTTTTCAGTAAATGTTGTTGAATAATTTGATACCCATATAGAAAACAAATTTATCTTGTCCCCTACCTCATTCATAAAAATCAATTCTAGATAATTTATACATCTAGATGTAAGAGGCAAAATGACAAAATGCTCAGAGGAAATGTTATCTTGATTTTGGAGTAGGCCAGCATTCTTTTAAAGGACACACAAATATTTACCATGAAAGGGGAAAAAATGGTACATTGGAATAGAGTAAAATTAAGAAATTCTGATCATAAAAAGTCATCATAAAGAGAGTGTAACAGGAGGCATGGAAGCAGATATTGCATACGTATGTCTGATAAAAAAAACTCATAAAAAGAACTCCAAATCAGCAAGGAAAGACAGTCGACCTAACAGAAAAATGGGAACTTCTTAAAAGAACATATCAAATATTCAGTAAACATAACAATGTTTTCAACTTCATTAGTTATCAGGGAAATGCAAATGGAAACTACATCCTCAAGAATGATTACACCAAGGAATACTATGCAGCCATAAAAAAATGATGAGTTCATGTTCTTTGCAGGGACATGGGTGAATCTGGAAACCATCATTCTCAGCAAACTGACACAAGAACAGAAAATCAAACACTACATGTTCTCACTCAAAAGTGGGTGTTGAACAATGAGAACACGTGGACACAGAGAGGGGAACATCACACACAGGGGCCTGGGGGGTGGGGGCTAGGGGAGGGATAGCAGGGTGTGGGGAGACTGGGGAAGGATAAAATTAGGAGAAATACCTAATGTAGGTGTTGGGGGGATGGAGGCAGCAAACCACCATGGCATGTGTATACCTATGTAACAATCCTGCAAGATCTGCACATGTACCCCAGAACTTAACATAAAAAAAGAAAGGAGAAAAGAAAAGGAAGGGAAGGAGATGTGGGTGGAGAAATCAGCGGTACCTGAATGCTGACAGAACTGACAAACCCCTATGAGGAGTTAGGGCTGTGTCTTCAGGGAACTAGGCAGCCAGTGAAATATTTTCATCAGGAAAATGACACAATCGGGTCAGTGCTTTAGAAAATCACTCTGACTGCTGAAATAGATTAATGTGGGGAAGAAGGGAAGTGGGGAAACCAGGGAAGAGATTACCACAGTGGCCTCATGGAGAGACGACTACTGCAGTGGACTCATGGAGAGACGACAGTAACTGAACAAGAGAAATGGCAGTGGATTTAGTGACTAAGGGCATAATCTAGGAACACTTAGGAGATGGAATTAACAGAACGTAACCACTTATTCAATGTGAGAGTTAACGGTGAGCCAGAAATCAAGGGTAATTCCAGGTTACTGTTTTCAGTGTACTCTTGTCTGTCTCCTGCACTGCCACTACAGACCAGGCAGCATGTTTCCTTGCTGAAGCAGTGGAACACCTTCTCTCCATTTCAAGTGCTTTTGCATGAAAACTAGTAGAATGGCCCAAATCACAAATTCAGATAACAGCAAGAGTTGGAAAGATGAGAAGAACTTGGAGCTCTCATACCACCATTTCTGCTGGTGGAGTGTAAATGGTGAATCCACTTTGAAAAACAGTCTGGTAGTTCCTCAAATGATTAAACACAGAACTTTCCTATGATCCAGCAATTCCACTCCTAGGTATGGTACTCAGGAAAAACGAAAACATATACCCACACCAAAACCTGTGCACAGATATTTACAGAAGCATTATTCACAGTAACCAAAAGGTGAAAAGAACCCAATTTTCTTGGATGGTTGTATAAATAAAATGTATATCGAGACAATATGATATTATTTGGCTATAAAATAAAGTACTGACACATACTACAACATGAATGAACCTTGAAACATTATGCTAAGTGAAAGAAACCCATCATAGAAGACCACATACTGTATGATTCCATTTATATGAAAGTCCCAAATATGAACAGTTATAGAGGCCAGCATGGTGACTCACGCCTGTAACCCCAGCACCTTAGGAGGCCGAAGCAGGTGGATCACTTTAGCCCAGGAGTTCAAGACTAGCCTGGACAACATGGTGAAACCCTGTCTCTACAAAAAATACAAAAATTAGCAGGCCATGATGCCACACACCTGCAGTTCTAGCTACCTGGGAGGCTGAGGGAGGAGGATGACCTCAGCCCAGGAGGTAGAGACTGCAGTGAACTCTGCTCGTGCCACTGCATTACATCCAGCCTGGATGACAGAGTGAGACCCTGTCTCAAAACAAACAAACCAACAAAATAAAAATATAAAAAGAACAGCTATACAGACAGAAAGTAGGTAAGTGCCTGCTCAGGGCTGTGGTGGGAGTTGGGAAGAAGGATAGATAGTGATAGCTAAAGGATATCAGGTTTCTTTTTCTCTTCTTTTTCCGGGGATGAAGTTCTTTTTGAGATGATAAAAGTGTTCTGAAATCAATTGTGATGATTGCACATTAATATGAATATACTAAAAATCATGGAAGTGTTCACTTTAGGTAAATTGTATGATATGTGAATTTTATCCCAATAAAACTGTTTTTGAAAATGACAAAAAAAAAAGGAAAACAAGACCGATGATATCAAGTGCTGACAGATATTTGAAATACCTGCCACTTTCATTTATAATTGTAAATGAAACTATAGTTTCATGCTACTATGAATGTAAATTGGTGTTAAATTTTGGGAAACTGAAAATATACAGTAAAGCTGAAAAAATGCACATTTCAGTACAACTGAATCTACTGTACTTTTTGATACATATGCAATAGTACAGCATATATATGCTCACCAAAAGATATCAACGGAAATGTTATGGCAGTACTGCTACATGATATGCTTAAAGTGCAAACTAACAAAATGTCTACTATATGCATGGGCATTTAAAGGTGGCTAAATATATTACTTCTATACAATAAAAGTATGTAATAGTACATACCAAACATATATTCACATAATAAAATACTATTATACAATACACATAACAACATGGCTTACATTTTATAATCATCATTCCCAGCAAAAAAAGCCAGTCAATAAAGAATACATTCACTATAAATCCATTTATATAAAGCACTGAAATAGACAAAACTAAACATGCTGCAAGCCAGCAAAGTTCCGTTTCTTGACTGCTAATGGTCATATGACTATTTTCAGCTGGAGAAATTTATGAAGTGCCATACTTGTGATATCTGGACTTTTGTATGTTATACTTTAATAAAAATAAAAGAAAACATAAAGTTCACTAGCTGTTCATGAAGAGTGTGCCTGAAAGGAGCAAGACAATTGGGGAGATTTAGGAGGCTATCGTCTAGGCTAGGAAGTTGCAAGAAATTACAGAAAACTTTCTAATGTCATAGCAGGGAGCACAAAAATTAGTTAACTAAATAAATAGAATAAGAAGCTTTGTATTTTTTTTTTAATCCCAGCACTACCAAAATGCTGGGATTACAGGTGTAAGCCATCATGCCCAGCCAGTAAGCAGTTTTAAGATCTAATAAGTGTGTATTTATGATTATATCATTTTGTATCATTTTTTCTGAGATGAGTCTCTGTCACCTAGGCTGGAGTGCAATGATGTGATCATGACTCACTGCAGCCTCGACCTCCCGGGCAGAAGTGATCCTCCCACGTCAGCTTCCCCAGTAGCTGGGATTACAAGCACATGCCACCCCACCTGGCTAATTTTTGCATTTTTTGTAGAGACAGGGATTCACTGTGTTGACCAGGTTGGTCTCAAACTCCTGAGCTCAAGGGATCCACCCACCTTGGCCTCCCAAAGCGCTGGGATTATAGGTGCAAGCCACCATGCCCAGCAAGTAAGTAGTTTTAAGATCTAATAAGTGTGCATTTATGGTTATATCCATTCATTTTATATCATTTTCCCCAGTTGTATTCAGCTATCCGGGTACTAGCAACAAAAATGGGTACAACTGATGGTATAAACAAAGGACTGCCAGGCAACTTGTGATGGTATAAACAAAGGACTGCCAGGCAACTTTAGAGTTTTGGCAAGAAAGTACTCATGTTTGTATGTAAAGAATTGATTTCCTGGTAGTGTTGTTATAGCTTCATCAGTAGTTCTGTTTTACTGTTCACTTTCTCCAGGCAGGTTTTTTCACCAGATGCATGGGTGATTGGTAATTATTTTTTCCTGATATTTCAAATGGCCCAAAGCTTAAAATTATCCTAGACTCTGCTTTTTTTCCCCATTTTCCACTTTTACTTCATTATCTTGAATTTCTCCCTATTTGTTCATCTTGCAGAAAAAAATATGATTGCTTAATAACTGGTTATATTTTAAAGCCCAAGATTTTAACACTAGGAAGTACTATCTCTTTTTCAAAAATTGAATTTCTGACTTGTATTTTCTGAGCTCAACCTGTGGCATGGTTATGTTTTAGATTATTAAAAAACACAAGAGTATACAGCCCTTGAGTGTTTCAGTGAAAGCCTTTTTCACTAGATTTCTGCTTTGAGCTTTTAAACTAATGAAATGGAGATAATTTAAGCTATAATATTCATGAAACATTTCATTCAGAAAGCACACGACAGAAAATATTCTTCTCATATACAAAATAATCTGGATGGCACATTTGAGATGGCATAAATTTCTATATCCCTTGTCCGTGTGTAAAAGGTGTCCTTATAAAGTTCAGTTATGCTGAAAATGCCCATTAAATCAATTATCTTTTATAATGCACCTATTATGCTCAAAGCAGATATTTCGAAAAATTCAGTACTTAGTCAAATATGATCTCGATTTTCAAGAAGCCTACCTATTTAAATTATTTATAAAATGGATATGCAATAAAGCTTTAGGATTTTTCTATTTTCAAAAATATTTTCTGCCACCATTCCAGGATAGATGTTGTAAAGTTCACTGTAAACTGTGAAATATACATTTATTAGAAAGGATGGGAGAGACAAAATAACTACTTTAGACAAGATGATGAGCTAATAGCTGCGATTCCCACCCCCAAATATGACTCTATTGGTATCACAGAAACAATAGAATGTTTACCCCAGAAGATAATACTTAAACTACAAGAAACTGCTGATTTGCTAGATGATGACTGGGGCCTAACATAAATTCAGGAAATGAAAATCCTAGTAGAAAGAAGGAGTACCAAAGAGAGCCCCTTGCCAGCTCTTCTGATTATGCCCTGGTTGGATCATTGATTGTGCCAGATCCATTTGGGGGCCAAAAAGCAGTAAGAGCAGTTCATTGGTGACTGGACTCACTGGGGTAATATCAAGGAGGTGCTACTAATGAGTAAATTGTAACAGTTCTACTTAATGTTGATAGGTTGGCCAGTATGAATTCCATTGTCATTTAGGTCATCTGGGTGGATATACCAAGGATAGTTCTTTGAAAACAGTACTTAGAGTTGAGACATTAACAGATACCCTCAAATACAAAATTGCTAGATAGGAAGCATCTTAGGCAGTTTTGTATTGCTGTAAAAGAATACCTCAGACAGGGTAATTTACAAGGAGGAAAAGATTATTTGGCTCATAGTTCTGCAGGCTGCACAAGAAGCATGGTGCCAGTATCTGTCTCTGGTGAGGGTCTCAAGCTACTTCCACTCAAGGAAAATGGTGAGAGGCAGCCAGCTGTGCGGAGATACATGGCAAGAGAGGGAGCAAGACAGAGCAAGAAAGGAGAGGCCAGGCTCTTTTTAACAACCAGCTCTTTTGGGAACTAGTAAAGAGCTCACTCACTCCTGAGGGCGGCCATTCATCTAATTAATATATTCGTGAGATCCATTCCCATGTCCTAAACACCTTCCACTAGGCCCCACCTCCAACACTAAGGATCAAATTTCATCATGAGATTTGAAAGGGACAAACATCCAAACTACAGCAGCACGGAGGGTGTGACTGGAAGGTTTTAGAACTGTATTAAACATCAAAAATTCTCCACCCTAAAGCCAATTTTATCAGTCTCTAAATAGGTAGAAAAGGAAAAAGCTAACACCTGGGTTAGTGCATCCCTGATCCCCCAAAAGCACATTATCAGATTCTTCCAAGGGAAAATTAAGGGGGAAAGTCATAAGGAACAAAGAAGAGAAGTTACATACAGATAAAAATGACATTTAGTTAAAAAAAAAAAAAGATTGATCATAGACACCTGTGCCAGAACAATACAGTCTTATAAAAAGTAACACCTGACAGAATTTCAGAGGGAAAGAGATAAATAAAAATGCATTTGGAGATTTTTAACTTACAGTTTTCAGAAATTGACAGATCACACAGAAAGAAAAAGTAAAGTTATAGAATATTCTTAAAAGTTGATTAGTAGCCTCAAAAGGATATGCACATCTAGAATTTTGTACAGAAAAATGGATTAGACATAATTTTCAAACACATATGGAACATACATAAAAATTGGCCATGTTTTGGTCCACAAAGTCACCCTTCATAAATGCCAAATAAGCAATACAAAAAAAGACATCTGAAAGGCCTGATGACTCAAAAATCCAGAAACCATAAAAGAAAATATTTGCTACATTGTAGAAATTTCTGCAGAGCAAAAACACAAACATAAGGAAAGTCAAAAGAGAAACGGCAAAGTGTGAAAATATTCACACTTTGGGAGTACAAAATGCAACAAATTCTGTGAGTGAAGATTAGTAATGGCTATAAACTAGGAATATGACAGATGCATTAATGCTTTGACAAGGCAATTCCACATTCCTATGACCACGTGGATGAAGACACAGCACGTCCAGGTTATTTTTTTGTAGCATCATTCTTAATCAAAAACTAGAAGCAGCTGGGACTCCACTCGTAGGAGACTGGTGGAAAAACTGATAGCACGTATCTCACTATGGAATATTATGCAGTTGAAAAAAGTTTAGGAGAATATCTATATACTTACAGGTGTGTGTTGTTGAGTGAAGATTTATAGTTAAGAAAAATGTACAATATATGCTTTCATGGAAGAATGTGGGGGAAAATAAGAACGTGTGTGTACCTTATTGGCTTGTATTTGAATAGACACTGGAAGAGGAAACAAACAAACCTTATCTATTAAGGAACAGAGGAAGACAGAGTAAGTTAGAGAAATTAGATTTTTTTGTGCATACTTTTAAAATACAGTTTGTACTTTGTAGATGCGAATAAATATTTCTTAAAAAAGAAAAGAAAGTTCAGGGGTTTCTAAGACAGCCACTCTGGATCTAGTGTGAATGGATTCTGTGAAGCGATGCTCTCCACAGCAGTGGGAAGCTCAGGAAGGCTCTGAGACCCAGTGTCTGGAGCGCCTATTTTTAAGCATCAGTGTGGCCATCCTGATACTGTAGATATAAAAAGATGCTAAGATTCGAATCAGGGTTGAGGACAAAGATAGAGGAAAGATGTACAGAGCGAGATCAGCTCCAGGGCAGGGCCACCAGCTACCAATTGAGACACCGACAAGGGTTTGGAGCCTATTTAATGTTGTATGTTCAAAGATTACAGGAAAGGGAAATGAGATACTCACTTCAGTATTCTGAGAAATTGAATAGAAATCCTGTCAGGCAATTTCTAACAGACCTATGTGCAAATTAGGAGCAGGTGAGGAAGACTCAAACCCAGCTTTGTGAATGCATTAATACGGAGTCACTGAGGACTAAGCCAATCCAGCCTGGCTAGCCGGCTTCCTTAAGTTAAGTAGTACCATGAAGAGAAGACGGTACATAAATTATGCCAGCAGGTCCTGCGGGAAAAGGTACATATTATCATTTTCATTCTAATATGGTGTATTAGTCCAACTTTCATGGCTCTAAGGGAATACCTAAAACTGAGTAATTTATGAAAAAAGAGATTTATGTGGCTTATCGTTCTATAGAGTGTACAAGAAGCATAGGGCTGGCATCCACTTCTGGTAAGGACCGCAGGAAACTTTTACTCATGGCTGACAGTGAAGTGGGAGCAGGTATATCCCACAGCAAGAGAGGGAGCAATACCATGCTCTTTACTTATTTATTTTTGAGATGGGTTTTGCTTTGTCACCCAAGCTGGAGTACAGTGACACAGTCATACCCCATTACAGCCTCAAACTCCTGGGCTCAAGAGATCCTCCTCCCTCAGCCTCCAGACTATAAGAATGTACACAACCTTGCCAGCTAATGTTTTTATGCTTATTTTATTTTTTTAGAGGTGGGGTCTTGTTATGTGGCCAGGGCTGGTAACATTCCTGGGCTCAAGAGATCTTCCTACCTCAGCTTCCCAAAATGCTGGGACTACAGGCATGAGCCACTGTCCCCACCCCCATGCTATTTTAAACAACCAACCTTTGTGGTAACAGAGTGAAAGAAAACTCACTCATTACTGTGGGGAGGGTCCCAAGCCATTTGATATAGTTTGGCTGTGTCCCCACCCAAATCTCACCTTGAATTATAGTAACCCTCACCTATCAAGGGTGGGGCCATGTGGAGATAATTGAATCACAGGGGTGGTTTCCCCCATACCATTCTCATGATAGTGAATAAGTCTCACAAGATCTAATGGTTTTATAAATGGGAGTTCCCCTACACAGCCTCTCCTGCCTGCCACCATGTAAGATGTGACTTTACTCCTCATTGACCTTCAGCCATGATGTGAATCTTCCCCAGTCATGTGGAACTGTGAGTCAATTAAACCTCTTTCCTTTGTAAATTACCCAGCCTTGAGTATGTCTTTATTAGTAGCATGAGACTAGACTAAAACACCATTCATGAGGGATACACACTCATGACCCAAACACCTCCCACTGACCTTACCTCTGACATCGAGGATCATATTCAACATGTGATTTTGAGAGGACAAAATATCCAAAACATATGATATGGGTAGGTTTTCAAGTGCTTTCACATCCATTATCTCATGTGAAGCTCAGACTAACCCCAGTTCCAGCTGTTTAACTAGCTGGAACTCTTATTTCTGTTATAATTTCTTAGATGAGAAAACTGATATTTAAGTAGGTGAAGTGGCACGTGCATGCTCACTTAACTAGAAGTAGGTTGTACAAGCATCAAATGGAATTCTCATTTTTGCTCACTGACTGGGTCATTAATTTATTAATTTCTCACTCATTACTGTGTGCCTAGTAAGCCAGGCAATAGGCATCCAAGTAGTATAAGAAGCAATGTTTCCCCTGGAACAGCTCACTATACCATGAAGGCCTCTTTCTGCTAATGCTGTATCCAAAAGGAATTCTCTTCTCCATGCCTTCTGCTATGCCACTGGCAAGAAGAAACACACAATAAAGGATGAAATTCAACTCCCTGGGTTTATAAGATCTCCCTGGGAGGTCAGAAGGCCCATTAATTCAGGTTCTAATTATCCAGTTTTATGGTTTGATAGGATTCCCCACCCACCACACCAATGCATTCCTCAGGATCATTTTAGAGGATATTGGCAGCACATCAAGGAGAGAATAGAGAAAATTTAAAAGGTGAAATTCAAGTGCATCGATTTTTCTTTTTATGCATTTCATTATTATTTTTATAAATTCAGGGAGTACAAGCACAGTTTTGTTACATGGATATATTACGTGGTGGCAAATCTAGGTTTTTGGTGAACTCATTACCCGAACAGTGAACAATGTGTCACTAGCCTTTGAATGAGAATGATGAGGAGGCAGTTGGGACACTCACAAAGTGAAGTGCTTGGATTACTTCAAGATATAAGTTATTCATCCTAAACCCTACTCACACTGCACCATGGATAACAAAATTAAAGCTTTCTCACAGGCATATTGCAATTTGCCTTATATCTTATATGTTTTATTCTTTTATGTTAAAAACTATTAAAGGTCTTCCTAAATATATTAAATTATTTTCACTTTAAGAATCATTATTTGCTTGCTCATTTGCTTGCTTTGCTTTAAGCTGATGCAGGCAGTGAATAGTAAAGACAAAATAGAGATTCTGGAAATTATAGGACTGAAGCCAATTTGAGGACTGGGGTCTATTGACGTTTTTGCTTTAAAAATGGGGAAAAAACACAGACAATGTTATCAAGATTGAATGAGCAGATTTCTTTTTACCATAAATGAATCAAACAAAAATGATTTCAAACGCACACTGCTGATAACTGCCTTCCAACGGAAGAGTGCAAGTTCATTTTAGGCCATAACTTTTATAATGAATTTCTTGCTAAATCCCAAGGAGACTTAGTTGGTGTGGAAGAAATTTGCAGAACAGTATGTTTTTCTAGAACTGTTTGGAAGTCTCTGTCACAAAGAAGAGAAAATCAAATTTAGAGATATCCACAGAAGCTATATGAAAAATATTTCAGGCAATACTTTGTTTCTGGGAATTGTCTGGAAGCTGCCATCAGTACTTCACTAACAGTGATTGCAATGACAGTCATAAGTGATTACCATTTCCGGGACCAGTGGTTTCTTTAAAAGGAAGCAACGGTTTGAAAGTGTTGAAAAGAAAATGTGGTTCTCTAATATTCTTCTAAACAGAAATTTGTGCTGGCCAGGGAGAAAACTGCAGCAAAGTATTTTAGAAGTAATTCCCTCGTATAATTTTAATTGTGTGCCAAGCTTCTGTCTTTTTTCCAGCTCACCCAGGTTTTCCTGTTTTCAACTCAATGTTCTGAAAGACTAAAGCAATAAAATAACAATGGAAAAAAACAGAAGCATCTCTTCTTTTCCACTTTTTCCCCTCTGAAGTACAATACTTGGTTGAGCAAAATGTCATTACATTTTTATGTAGTGGGCAAACATGACCAAACCTATTACAGTGAGGTGAACTAAGATAACCCATTAACCACAGACAGGAAGTTAAATATATATGTGCACATAGTGAATAATCAAGTTCTATAAAGTATGTCACCCTGATATATTAGGCAAATACTTAGAAGGAAGCTTCAGGTTAGAGAGAGATTTGAGGAAACAATAAAATGAAAGCCTTTTTAACAAATTAATCCAGAAGTAACCATACATATGATAGAAACAGATTTCTTCCATTAATCTGATATAATAAAGCCCTGATCCAAGGAAATTGAAATGAAAGCTACTGGAATATGAGAGAAACTAAAAACCTACCATAGCAACTCAAATGATTTGCATCTCATCAAATGAATTCTACTTGACTTATTTTTCATTCCTGATCTGAGCCAATGCAGGTTTGATATATAAAGTATTTTGAATAGACTTAATCATATGCATATGTTAGGGTAAAATATCTTTGCTTTTTCTTTTTCTCCTCTCTTTTTTCTATCCTATTATTTCCATTATCATCACTCTACTTTTGCTAGCAAATTCTAAAAGATAATCTTAGCATAAATGTCATAGTCCTTAACATGATTGTTAGGGGTACACGTTTCTCAAAAATGTTTATTTCAGGCTCAGAAACTGATGTTGGTGGCTTCGCCCCTAAATGATAACAGCCTTATTTTTATTTTTGATTCTGATAAAAGTAGATCTATGTTGACAAAACATTAACTAACTAGTCCTTTTGACTTCAGGACTCTGGAATAGTTTCATCGTCACTCTCAATTTATTGGCTAAGTGCGACCCACCATGATATTTATTATAGGCATTTACTATTCCCAAATTAGCACATATTGATTTTGGATTTTTTATATTTGATGAATAGTGACATTTTAATTTTACTCACATGGTTGGAGACTTATTTTCTGTTTATGTAATTCCCCCTCCCCTAAACTCCAACCCTCTTTTCCCTTTCTTTCCTTTTTCTTCTTTATAGCCTCATTTCACTACCTCTTTTCTTCTTTCTCTCCTTCCCAACCTCTGCATCTTCCTTTCTTTTTGGTTGTTTCTTTCTACAAATGTTTGATGAGTTTCTACCATATGCCCATCACTATGCTTAGCTCCAGTGATACAGGCACAATTCCTGCCATTGAGGAGATTAAACTAAAATAGCATTAATATAATAAGTCAACAATAAAATATTTACAAGGTACTGTGGGGAAAACCAGAGGAAGAAAGGGACAGTTCCTTGGAGGGTCAAGGGTGGAATGGATGCACTGGAAACATTCTGTTAATTTTTTGGGAGTCTACCAGAGAAGTGAGGAGGACATTTTAAGCAAAGGGAAAAATGAAGCAAGTGAACAGAGCTATGAAAATGCAAACGGTGTTGGTGGAGGTGAGTCGCCTACTCTAGCTCATTGATATGGTTTGCCTGTGTCCTTACCCAAATCTACTCTTGAATCATAATAATTCCCACGTGCCTAGGGCAGGCCTGGGTGGAGATAATTGAATCATGGGGGCAGTTTCCCCCATGCCGTTCTCGTGATTGTGAATAAGTCTCATGATATCTGCTCGTTTTATAAATGGGCATTCCTCTGCACAAACCTTTGCCCATAGCCACGTGATAGCCTGCCTTTGCTCTTCCTTTGTCTTCTGCTGGGATTGTGGGGCCTCTCCAGCCATGTGGAACTGTGAGTCCATTAAACCTCTTTCTTTTAAAAATTACCCAGTCTCAGATATTAGCAGCATGAGAATAACTAATACACTCATGCAGGAACAAAAGCAGCACAATTTGAGGCAGTGGAAACATTAGATGTCAGGAAAGATTTTAAAGGGCCTTCCATTCTGTAGTAGGCATCATGTATTTTATCTTGTAGGCAATGGTCCCCTTCAAGGGTTTTCAAAACAATAAATAAAGTGACCTGTTATGCTTTAAATATTGTTTCCAGCTGGGCGTGATGTCGCATGCCTGTAGTCCCAGCACTGTGGGAGGCCAAGGCAAGCAGATCACCTGAGGTCAGGAGTTCGAGACCAGCTTGCCCAGCATGGGGTAACCCTGTCTCTATTAAAAATACAAAAAATTAGCCAGGCATGGTGATGCCCTTGCATAATCCCAGCTACTCGGAAGGCTCAGTCAGGAGAATCACTTGAACCCAAGAGACAGAGGTTGCAGTGAGCTGAGATCATGCCACTGTACTCCAGCCTGGGTAATAAAGTGAGACTCTGGATCAAAAAAATACTAATAATAAAAATAAAGATTGTTTCTGATATTAGTTGATTGATTAGGGACTTTCTAAGGAAATCTATAAAAAAAATAAGCAAAATTTTTAAAAAAATTATGATCCCTTCCCAAATAGTTTTATAAGCAAACAGCCTGACACTGTCTTCCCAGGAGCATCTCCTGCTGGGGAAGTGCTGAGCCCATTATTTGCTTCAAACCTTACCAGTCAGGCTTTGTGTTGCCAGCATTGCTTAAAGAGGACATGCAAGGTATATGCAGACTCACTCACAGCTGTTTGTGAGCCTCTCTCAACGAATTTCTGTAAGCTCAAGTCCATTCCCTTCGGTGTATATTTTGAGTGCATCCAAGCTGTACTATTGCAATTTGAAATGCTGGTAGAGAAGGACCCCAAATAATATCGGAATTAAGGCACTTATTCAGTGCATTCTTCTTTTCACCCCAAATTCCTAATGGTAGCACATTATTTCTTGAGACAGACTTCAACTGTTTATTGTGATTATGATCCATTTTCAGGTAGATGTGGGCACAGCTCAAAATATTTGACATTGTGTTTTAATCAGTGCCATGGAAAAATTGTGGAACACTTCATACACAATTGCAGTGATCTTCCTTGATAGCTTCAGCAGAAAAAGTGGAAAATTGAAGATTTTTTTTTTTAAAAAAGAAAGCAGTTAGAATGGTTTCCAGTTACTGACAACCTCTCTCTCAAACCCTGCTGTTTTATCATTTATTTAACGCAATCTATGATTTCACTACAACCTTCAATTTCACTTTCAGTTTTCTTTCTTATGTTTAGACTGTCTGGCCTTCTGCATCTGGCATCCCAGGAGCAAGCATTTGTTTGTTTCTGATTACAAAACACCTGGGCAGTTGCATATTTAGATCTACAGTTCTAAGTGGTGATGGATGCTTATTAAAGACTGCCCTTTTATGCACATATTTTGTGATTATCTGTCTTTAATTAAATTGCAAACATTTCAAACTTTTTGTTACAGACATTTAAACTCCTTTTTCTTTTTAAAAACTTATTTCTTAATTGATTAAAATGTATATATTTATTAAATAAAATATGTTTATAAATATGTATACATTATGAAATGGCTAAATCAATAGTAAATGAGGTAACATATCTTTACCTCATAGACTCATCGTACTTTTGTGATGAAAACACTTAAAATCTATTCTCTTAGCAATTTACAAGAATACAGTGTATTGTTATTAAGTATGATAATATAATAAATCTCTTGAACTTTTTCCCTCTGCTATGGTATCCTTTGAGCAACATCAACCCAACCCAACCCTCCCACACCCACTCCTGGTAAACACCATTCTACTCTCTACTTCTGAGAGTTCAACTTTTAAAAAATTCCATATAAAAGTGAGATCATGTCTTCCTTTTCAGGCTCAAAGCTAATACTTTTAAATGATAATAAAATGAATAACCGCTATCTAGACTGAGACTGTCTTTTTAATTAATCAAGGATGTTTGAGTTTTTAATAATCAACAAGTTATTGCTCTTAAAAAATCATATATAAAAAATAAAAAAGTATTAAAAAGTGTGCATTATTATTTAATAACAACACATTTAAAATAATAATACAATAGTATCAAGGCACTGGTCTAAGTCATAAAACTTTCTCCTCTAATTTTAGAGTTCTGATGGTTTGTTCCATTTACTTGCCACTTAATCAAAAGTAACCTTGCATTACCCCTTATTTTCTTGTGCAATTATTTGTGTTGTAGATTCTCTCACCATATGTAAACTAAACTCCTGGAAGGCATGAAGTGCACACCACTCTTTTCTGGCTCCTAAAATCCCACCTCCAGAACTATACCTGCTGCCTGGGATGTTCTGTATTAAAAAATATTCACTTAGAATTAAATATTTTGATGAGAAACTTGCTTCTACTTCTTTAATATGTTTAACATACAAATCAGGAAAGTAGATTTGCCTAACATTTCTTATAATCTTATTTGTTCATTTCATTATTTTTTATTTCTCTTAAAGTTCACTTTATCATTTGCTATTAGTTTTTCTTCTCTCATTATTCCAAATTGTTACTTAACTTTAGTCACATGTGTGGATCCCCAGAATTCTTGAATTCAGACTGTTGCTACCTTGTAAACTTTCCAACTTTGTATGGTAGAGAAGGCACCAAAGAACTTCTCCAACAATGGAAAAGTAGGTTTGGAGATAAACTATATTTTCAAATACATAAAAGGCAACGAGCTGGCTCAGAGAGATGTCTGCAACAAACATTTTAAATAATCATTGTAATGCAATGTGGGAAGGTAGGCAGAAACACAGATAAATGAAAGAAGATGAGAATGCTAGTATCAAAACCAGAGTAGAAGAGCCTAGAATGAAACAGAAGGAATCAGAAAACAGTTCATTCTGGCAAGATATGTGAAAGAGTTCAAAAATTTACTTTTATAGGAAAGGAGTAAGGTTAGAAAAAAAATTACAGGAAATATAAAAGTGAGCTGTGATCATAGAAAAGGTAGAAGACACTAAAAATGTTCTTTGTAAAGGAACTCATCATAGTAAGAAAAAAATCACCTCCTTAACCCTAGAACTGAAAAACTACAACTTGTAAGTTAAAAATAAAACCTTATAAATCAGTCAAAGACACTAGAGAAATAAGAAAAGCATACTTACACTTTAGAAAATAGACAGGTTAAAAAGTATATATATTGAAAAGGAGCTCAAGATAACTCCCAAGATAAAATTCTTTTAAAAGACAGGATAATTCAAAATAATGGCAATATTTTTCAATTGTAAGAGTAAAGAAAACACATTTTCCAATATGAGAAGGAGGAAAGTGATTCAATACCATTTAAACCTGTCAGATGAAGGGTTTAAACAACTCTTTCAACAGCCACTTTGGAGAATAAGGTCGTATTCTCAAACTTCATAGAATTTGCAGAATGTGGTTCAATGCTCTGGGTATTTATTCCCAGCTAAAATAATAGTACATGTACAGGAAAGGAAAATGAAGTTTTTCAAGATTAAAATAGAGTTTAGGGAAGTAATAGGCTTTGAAAGTTCAAGAAACTGTCAGCAAAATAAAGAGACTCAATTCTAAGGTACCAATATATACTCACATAAATTGACGTTGTGTTAAAAATTGATTTCCAGAAATAATTCATAGGCATGTTTTCCAGTTTAATTGCCAAACATATATTGAGTCTGTCCCATGTACACACCAATGTGTTAAGTAGACAAAGAACTTTATAAGTTGGCAAGGCTGCCTAGAAATCAAATATTGAACGCCACCTTTTCTTTTTTTTGCAACTGGAGCAGCAGCCACTATTGTCACTAATTGACTTAGATATTAAGGGACTAGGGCAATGTTATGCTTTAAAACGATTTCAATGAAACTGTGACTGTGACATTTAATGTTATTCTCAAGTAATGGAGAAGTATTGCTTTCTTGTACTTAGAGATATTCACATAGAACCTGGTTAGCCTTGAGCTGTCAGGAGTGAGGACATGATAGAATCTTTCATACAGTGTTGTTCTCAAGGAACACTTTGGCCAAAAGAATCTCTGATTATCATTATGAGATGGTTACATGTATGCGGCATGCCTATGTAATCTTGATATTTTTTCTTTCATTAAATTTATAGAGTACTAATGGGTCAAATCAGTGTAGCATAGGACACCCAATTTTCCCCCCTTTTCCTAGTTTATATCTATTTACATCCTCTTTTATTAAGCTAGTTTTTTTATACCATTATGAGTCCAAACTAACACTTCTTTTAATAGTAAATTGGCATAAGTTCATAGGAACCAAAACTTCCCCATGCAGTGTTAGTGAGGAATGTGTCTACACATTTTTTCTCATTCAAAAGCTATGTCTGATCCCACGTTTTGCTTTTGGCCGAAGCTTGAGATGTGAGGCTAAGTTTCCTGATAACCAAAACTGCTAGCAGCACCTTCACCTAATGTAGGGGTTGGAGTGAAACAGTTTGGTGCTAGTGGAAAATGATTTGAGTATAAATGAATCAGGCAATACTTCTCTCCAGTACTCATTTTAAATCAATATGGAAAATAGATGGGAAGGAAATGGTCTTCCTTATTATGATCTCTGGAAAGGTTTTACAGATTCTTTCAGGCTGTTCTCTCATAATTTTGAATGATTATACATTCACAAGATGTACTTCCCGTATCCATTGTTGTCAGTAACTCAGGGCTTTTCTTGTCAAAGGTGAACTAGCAGACATCATTGTGAATGCTATTACAAAAATCAGATAAAAATATCAACAAGTGCCAAAATATCTTTGAAAACAAAGGTTGCAAACAGAAAGATGATTAAAGTTATCCCGGAAAGAGCAAAGATGAAACAGAGAAAATTAATTGATGAAAGCTCAAGGTAAAAAATATAATTTCGAAATTATATGTATGCTTTGGAATATTTCAATATGTGGGAAGAATATTTTGATGGTACTTCTTTTTATAATTGGATACATTTGCATTCATTGCTGCACTGCAATGAAATGAGAAGGACTATGATTTTCTAGCATCTAAATTTTACAAAACATTTTAAAGTACCATAAATAGAAACAAATTACCCTGGTCTTGCAAAAATGTTTATAAAGGTACTCTGAAAGGAAGCAAAAACAACATTTTTGTAAACATCTTACCTGAAGTATGTATGCATTTTATTACAAAAAAATAGAATTCAAAATATATTCTATCTAGCAGATTTTGCACCTGCAGAGAGAATAATTTCTCAATTAAAATGTAATCTATAGAGATGAGTCAATTGAAAGGACTAATAATTGAAAAGTTTTTAACCATAAATTGCATCTTTGAAGAAAATTGCAAACATGGCAGCTTCCAATAGCTATTCTTTCTATACGGTCTGTTAAGCAGGAGTGGTTGCTTCTCTCTGCCCTGGAGCACAGCTCTCTTAGCCATTTAACAAGTACTTCCTTTCTCACTCAATCAGCTAGAGTCAGCAAAGTTTACTGTTCTTGAATAGTCATTCCAGCAGAAACCACGCTGCTCAGCTTTCTTACTGAGGCTTGTGAGCACCTGGGAAGCAATTTAAGGGATTTATCACGTGTCCACCCATGAGACAGAGTCTGCAGAGAAGGCTCCTTCTCTGCCATGATTTATACTTCCACATTTTCACAAAGCATACTCTAGGCTTTGTCTGTATCTTAAAAAATAATCTAATTCTGGAACTCAAAAAAAAAATCAGTTTTTGGTTGACATTTGTCCTACATTTGATTTTTGAATCACCTAGTAACGTTTCTGTCAAAATAAATAATTTGATGCTAATATTTTCATAGGAGTGACTCTAAAACAAAGACAGAGTACTTCTACAAAGATATCATTCTTTCTCCTTTATCCTCCCCAAAATTTTGACCTAGAGAAGAAACAGGTAACAGAAAAGCGTGGAGGAAGAGGGAAAAAAAAGGCTTTTTGATTGCTCTTCATTGACAAAAGATGAGCCCCTTCTGGGATTGCAGGCTGGAGCCAACCATTTTCTGATTTGGGGCTAAACGAATGATATCATGAGGCTTACTCAGGGAATACTGAGATGGGAGTGATCTGAGAGGCTTCTTTATCTTGGGTGGCCTGATTAAAGGTCTGTCCATGTATTTAAAAGTAGCTATATTAAACAAAATGACTGGTAGACACGTGGCCTATCAGTCCCAGTTATCAAAACATCCTTGTCTCCAAATCTCTTGGTTGAATATTCCTACTCATAATCTCAGTAGTATGAGCCCCACACCATGACAAATGGTTCTAACATAGTATTAAATATAAATCTGTCTCCTGTCTCTGCTTTTGCCCTGATCTTATCTGTTACTATTTTATGTTATTCCTTTACCATCACCTTAGACATTTTACAGAGAGGAAATTATTCTATATATGTATATGGATTTATATATGTTTAACTTTTAACTTTATAATTTTCATTTGCAAAACTACACAGATACTTCAAGACTTAGAATGAGGTTATGTCCCAATAAGCCATCACACACCGAAAATACCATAAATTGAAAATGTATTTAATATACTTAAACCATCAAACATCATAACTTAGCCTAGACTGCCTTAAATGTGCTAAGAACATTTATATTAGCCTACACTTGGGCAGAAACATTGCACACAAAGAGTATTTTATAATAAAGTATTGAATATCTCATGTAATTTACTGAAAACTGTATATTATGTCAAAATTGTGACAATTTAGCACCATTGTAAAGTCAAAAAATTAAGTCAAAGCATCCTAAGTTAGGACTGCCTGCACTTACAGTTTTACAGTAATTTTTTTCCGTTTTTTTTTGTAAATTTTATTTTTTATTGCATTTTAGGTTTTGGGGTACATGTGAAGAACATACAATATTGATGCATAGGTACACACGTGGCAGTGTGATTTGCTGCCTTCCTCCCCTTCACCTATATCTGGCATTTCTCCCCATGCTATCTCCCCCCAACTCCCCACCCCCCACTGTCCCTCCCCTATTTCCCCCCAACATACCCCAGCGTATAGT
>CAUYQU010095022.1:0-22870 GCA_963574635.1 Cheracebus regulus | reverse complement strand
TAAATTTTAATGCCTTTAATTATTCTTGTTTTTTACACTTTTTTTTTTTTTTTTTTTTTTTTTTTTTGAGACAGAGTCTTGCTCTATCACCCAGCCCGGAGTGCAGTGACTTGATCTCAGCTCAGTGCAACCTCCTCCTCCTGGGTGCAAGCAATTCTCCTGCCTCAGCCTCCTGAGTAGCTGGGATTATAGGCATGTACAAGTTGCCCACTTTTAGTGAGAATCTCCTAAATTTGACTCCTGAGTTGTTTTGAAATGACCCCAGTGCTCTTTGATGGTGTATTAGCTATCTACTGCTTTGTAACAAATAACCTCAAAGCCTAGCTGCTTAAAAGAAAGAAACACTTTATTGCTCACTATTCTATGGGTCAGGAATTCAGGCATCATCCATGGGGATTGTTACCTTTGTTCCACATGGTATTGACAGACCCCATTTATACTTGCTCAGTGTCACTTCTGCCACATTCTATTGGTCAAAGCAAGTCACAGGGCCAGCCTCAGAAGAAGAAAGAATAGACCCTACCTCTTGACGGAATGAGTGGCAATGTCACATTTTAAAGGAGAATGTTGCTTGGGAAGAAACATCATTGCTTCCATCTTTAGAAGCAATCTACCATAGTTCACCCTCTGGCCACAGTAGTTCACAATCTTTCCCATAAGCAAAAGACACTTCTCTCCTCCCAGAAGTCCCACTCTCTGCAGCACTGGAAAAAAGTCCAGGAGCTCATTATCTAAATCAGGTTCAGATCAGATAAGGCTTCTTGGGGCTGGTCACAGTGGCTCACACCTGAAATCCCAGCACTTTAGGAGGCCGAGGCAGATGGACCACTTGAGTCCAGGAGTTTGAGACCAGCCTGGGCAACATGGCAAAACCTCATGTCTACAAAATATGTTTTTAAAGTCAGCTGGGTGGCTCAGGTGGAAGGATGAGTCACAATGATGCAAAAATACACCACTCCAGCCTGGGCCACAGTGATGAAAGAAGAAAGGAAAGAAAGAAAGAAAAGAAGAATGAAAGAAGGAAGGAAGGAAGAAAAAAGAGGGAGGCAGGGAGGAAGAACAAGAGGAAGGAAGGAGAGAGAAAGAAAGGAAAGAGTGTGGGAGGAAGGAAGGAAGGAACAAAAAAGAAAGAAGAAGGAAGGAAGGAAAGAGAAGGAGGAAGGAAGAAAAAAGAGGGAGGCATGGAGGAAGAAAGGTAGAAAGAAGAGAGAGAGGAAGGAAGAAAAAAGGAGGCAGGGAGGAAGAAAGAAAGAGGAAGGAGGGTGGGAGGAAGGAAGGAAGAAAAAGAAAGAAGAAAAAGAAAAAGAAAAGAAAAAGAAAGAAAAAGGAAAAGAAAAGAAAAGAAAGAGGAAGGAAGGAGAGAAAGAAGGGAAGGAGGGAAGGAAGGAGGGAGGGAAGAAGGAAAGAAGAAAAAAGGAAATAGGCTCCTTGGGTGTGGTTCATTGGGTGCAGCTCCTTGGGCGCACCTCCTCTTGAACTAGAGACCTGTGAGCTGAAGAATTGTTTCTCCCTTGCTGCCAACATTCAGTGATGAAAACAGGGACAGAATAACCACTATAGACACTTCCATTCAAACGGGGGAAAAGGAAGCAGCAGTCACTTGTTTATAGCAATTCTGAAATCCAGTCAAGCACATGTTGCTAGTTCCCCCTAATCCCAAAGCAGGACATTTTCCTTGATACATGATTTATACATATTACACACCTCTCCTTCCCATCCAACCCCACGGCTTCTCCGTGTCTTCCTCTGTTCTGTGCTGGTGTCTCACTTCTCCAACAGTATGTTTACTCACTTGCTCAATCCTCAGGTACAACAATAAAAGTTAACAGAATTTCAACACTCAGACCACTGTGAAAAACAAACTAAATTGGTTTCTAAATGTCTGTGGAGTTTATTTTTGTTTGTTATAGATTTCACATACCATTGCGGAGGTTATTTAAAATACCATTGCAAAGGGCATTTAATAGCATTGCAGGATTTTGCATTTGTATTTATAAATGAGATTGGTCTACGGTTTTTACATACTGTCATGGTCAGACTTACAGTTATCCTAGCTCAGTAAAATAACTTGTAAAATTTTCTACCTTTTAATATGTACTGGAATAATTTATAGTGTTTTAAAGTCACCAAAAGTATGTGACCCAGAATTCACTGGGGAGATGGTGTTGACCACATTATATGCTTTTTTTAATGGTTGTTAGAATATGCAGATATTCTGTTGATTTTTGAGACAGTTCTGCTTTTATGTTTTTCTAAGACGTCATCTATTTTATTTGTGGTTAAAAGTAACATAGGTGGTCTTATTTCTGTCATATTTTGTTGTTTCTCTTTTTAATGTTTTCACATTGTTTTTGTGTGTTTCTGTGCTTCTGCCTTCTATTTTGGAAGGCATCATAACAGTTTTTAGTTCTAATGTTGTTAGTTTTCCCAATGCATTTTAACTTATTTTTTTTTATGTCAAAGTCAAAAATAAAATATCTGCAATGTGCCACATACTTAAGGCAATGTGGTTATCACTTGTGTACCTCTCAGCTCCCTATTCAGGTCTTTTCACTCTCTGGAAACATACACATGCATTATTATTAATTTTTTTTCTCTATAAATTATGTTTATTCTATTCAATTGTACCATTTTATCATTTGTTAGTTTCCACATTACATAAATTGTCATGTCATATGTCACATAAAGTAATTCAAAAGCAAAAATTAAAAATTTGTGTTACAAGGCCAGGCATGGTGGCTCACGCCTGTAATCCCAGCACTTTGGGAGGCCGAGGCAGGTGGATCGCCTGAGGTCAGGAGTTCAAGACCAGTCTGACCAACATGGAGAAACCCCATCTCTAGTCTTCTAAAAAAAAAAAAAATTGTGTTACATGATAACCTACGTTTATGAGAACAATATTAACGTCTTTCTGTTTTCACTGTTTAAGATTCTCTGCTGGTCTTTTTTTGCCATGACTTCTCCATACTTCCTTTTTGCTCCACTTTTCATCGAGTGAAGTATGTCTTTAAATAATTAGAAAAGAATTACAGGGATGGGATGTTTTCTGACTCTTAGCATATCTTAGAATATGTTCTATTGTTTTCATAAATTAATAATATCATATATATCTTATCACAACTCCTCACCTTCAAAACGGATTTAACCTTTTTTCCACTGTCTTTGGGGATTTTATTCTACAACTCTGAAATCAAAGTCCAGCCAGAATTCTCCCTCTTCATTAGTGTGGGGAAACCAGTGATATTTCCCCTATTATCTCAATAGTTGTATATTTCGTTATTTTTGCCAGGATAGGTTTCAATATAGTGCTCTTTTCATTCACCTTGGCTGGTACACTGAGCCCTTTTAATGTACATGCCTGTTTCTTTTTCCAGCCCTATTAAATCTTACCGATCCATTTGTTCTGGGCTCACTTTCAAGAACATCTATTATCTACAGGCTATCTGTTCTCTGTTCTCCCTATTTATCATTTTTTAAAAAATGTTTCGAGAAGCAATTCTCCTCTTAGGCCATTCGTATGAGACTGATATTAATACAACTGCAATTTGATAGTATTTTAAACCTAATTTTTTTAGCATGTTAATAATGCTAATTTCTATTTTTTAACAAAAGTTCAAAGGATATAAACTTTTCTTAACATAATACTTTTCTCAAGACAAAAATGGAAAACCATTACAACTTACTAAATTGTCCTAATCAGCAGGACCACTTCAGCCTCCCAGTGAGGCATAAAATAAAGTAGAATTCCCTTCATTGTATGGGAAGACAACAAATATGGCCATAAAGACGGTTGTTTCTAGTCCCACTTTGAAGTGAATGCTGGGTCCTAGAGATGATGATTTCATCAGCATAGGCTTTAGAATTCCAAATCCTTCGGAGAGGTGCACTAAAGTTTCCCCTTCCTAGTGTAAGTTCGGTGCATTAAGATAAAAGATTCCCCTCCCTACCAGTTTACCAGCAGGAAGGATTGCTGGGTGAAAACATCTTACATCCCTTTTGACCTAACCCTGTCTCCCATTCTGGCATTGGTAAGCTGATCCTGGTCTGTCTGTCTATCTGTCATCTAATCATGGCTCTGAGTTGCTCTATAACTTGGGCAGGGGGTTGGGGGGACCCTAAAGAGTCATTTATTTCTGTCAAGTTGAGAGTTTCAAACACTAGCAGTTTGGTTGCCATGACAGCCAAGACCCCTAACCCTGGAACACTCTCTTCCTTTGCTCCTGTTTGTTGCTATACAGCTCTCCTGGTTCTCAAATGATTTCTGCCTGCGAGAGCAGGATTTGGGTTATTCTGCTTAGCCCAGTCATTCCTCATCTTCCGCCAGACTCTCTGAGCTGTAGGCGCAGGTGCTGCCCTCCTGGTCGTTTCCCACTGCTTAGGACTCATCTACTTTCAGCACCCACCTCCTTAGATGTTAAAAACTCTTAATGAAACAAACGTCAGTGATGCCCCTCCAGACAATGCCAGCTGCCTCTCTCCAGGGTCCCATTCCAGTCCTGCACCCGGGCCATAATGACATAGGAGTTAAAATTATTTAGGCAGATGATAGTGAGGGTAAGGAAGTCCTTGGTAAGGTTTTCCTTTTCATGAAAAGCAGCCCCCAAATCATTTCTTTTCTAACAAAAAGCAGCCTGTAAAACTGAGCTACAGACATAGATAAGCACGCTGGAAACTTGCACGGGTGAATGCCAGCAGCTGCGCCAATAGGAAAGGGCTATCTGGGAGGTAGGCATGTCTAACATGCTGGCTCCATCTTCCCTTTTCCTTGCCAACCACATGTATAGTAAGGAGTAGACAAGTAGAAAACCCATTTGCATAATAAGAAGATTACGGTGGGGTGGGCAGTTTCCTCATGTGCTATGTAAATGTCACACCTGATCCAACCAATCTGTGGGCCCTATGTAAATTAGACTGCCTCCTCAAGCGAGTCTATAAAATCCAGTACACTTTGACAAGGGCTGGAAGACCCATTTGGATACTCCTCTCTCTCTGCAGGAGAAAGACTATTCTTTTTTCTCTTTCTTTTACCCACTCTTAACCTCACTCCATGTGTGTCCATGTCCTTGATTTCCTTGGCATGACGCCACAGACCTCAGATATTACCCCAGACAAACGACACTGCTTCAGTTTCTCCTATCTGATCCAGCCGGGTTCCACCTTCCTGAACTCCCCTCCCCCACTGGTCAGGGACCCTGACAGCCCACATCAACTCAGGACTAGCTTCAGGTTATGATGTGGGAGGCTTTAAATGACTCTAAAATGAAACTTAAATGACTGCAAAAATGGAACAACAAAAAAGCTTTCTTATCAGGAATGACCAGAGGAATTACATGTAAACATACATACCCTCTCCTGCTGATAGCAGAAATTCCACCTTGGAAGATTCATTCTTAGAAACTGGGGAACCATTGTCTCCTGGTTAAGTGTAGCCTCCCTCAAGAGAGGTACACTTCATTGGCAACAGCATCTGGAGTGTGTACCTTTCTCAGATGCTTTCCAAGTTCTGGTAGAGCCAGAGCAAGCTCACATCCTGCAAGTAGTTACAGGAGTTGGTCGGGTCAGTTCTGGCAGGTGCCTTGGACTCTTTGCTTTCCTCCCCTGAGCCCTGAGGACCCTGACTGCTTCTCTTTCCTCCTAAAGCTGCTCCTATGGAACTCCTTCCCTCTTGAAATTAGGTGTGAGGGCTACAGGATTCCCAACTCTCCTGGCATTCTGTCTCTTCTGTCATTGCACCTTTGAAAAAATACAGACTGTATTCATTTTAGCAGTCGTACCCATGTGAAGTGTGACATGTGAAATAATGAAATCCAAGAAGGCATTGTCTTGCTCACTTCAACTCTGGTCTCAAGTGGGCCATTTGAATCTCCAGAGTCATCTAGAAAAAGGAAGACCACCTGGCAAAGTCTCTCCCAGCACAGGACTCCAGGCAGCCTGGTACTAGCCATCCCTATTGGACAAGACCAGAGCTTGGGTGCATTGGCAGAGGGGACACTTTTTCACTGTAGCAGCTACTGGCATCTGATCATTTACAGAGAGGTTGGGCAGAACCCTGGGGAACCCATGATAGCCACTTTCCAGAAGACAGCCCAGGGCCTCAAGCGAGAACTCAGTGGTGAGGGCAGTCATCAGACCTGGACACAAGGCCCAGGTATCAGCAGAAAGGGGTGGTTACATGTCCAGGATGTCCAGTGATACTGAAGCACCTGATGCACTGTTCCAAAATAGAGTCTGTTGGATGTGGGATTAAGGTTTTGACTCACTAAATGCTCTGCCTTAGGGGCTAAGGTGGAAAAGTCCTTATTTCACAAGGACAACAGTGAGATTTCCAGTCTTCAGGCCCAGCAATGGCTCTCCAGCTTCCACACCTCAGACCTCAGGCACTGTGGTTGCAGCATTCAGAACGAGGGCCACAGCTCACATTGGCTCAGCTCCCTGACTCGGTTCAGAATTGACTCATGGGCCTACAAAAGTCCTCTGGGGAGACAGATCCAAGATGGCCAATTACTACCAGCTCAGGATTGTAGCTCCCAGTGAAAGCGCAGAGAACGAGTGGACGCCACACTTTCAGACGAATTTTTGTTGCTCACGGACCAGGAGATTCCCAGCAGAGGAGCCCCACGGGTCTCCAGCGCAATTCTTGTGGCCAGGGCGGCGGTTCTCTGTGCAGAGTATACGGGACTCACTCCCCTTTTGATCAACGTTTGGGGCTCCAGGAAGGCAGAGCCGCCCATTCAGCTGATTAAAAAAGGCACTGAAGATGGAAGCCAGACCAAAGATTCCCAGGCAGAAAAGCATCACGCATCTTAACACCACTGTTTTAGCCGGTGCAGTGGGTTGCTCAGATTCTGGTGTTGGGAATCAACAAGTTGGATGTCCACTCAGAGACCCAATTTGAAAGTCAGTGGTTACAAAGACGACGGATAAATCTACAAAGATGGGAGGAAATCAGTGTAAAAAAGCTGAAAATACCCAAAATCAGAATGCCTCTCCTTCTACAGGGGATCACAGTTTCTCATCAACAAGGGAACAAGGCCTGATGGAGAATGAGTGTGTTCCAATAACAGAATTAGGCTTCAGAAGGTGGATAATAAGGAACTTTTCTGAGTTAAAAGAACATGTTCTGTTCTTTTTCAGTTACGTTTTATAAAATTGTATCTAAAAAACAAACATGAAATGGTAACTGTTGCTACCATTTATGGCACTGTTCTATTCACTTTTTCTGTACTACTGTAATTCTCACCACAACTCTTTAAGGTAGATATTACAATTCACCCTATTTTACTGAGGAAACAGACACAGAGAAATTAAGTAACTTAACCAAGGGTACACAGCTAATAGGTAGCACAGAATTTGAACTCTGGTTGTCAGCCTCCAGCATCTATGCTCCTAACCACTATACTACATAGCCTCAAAGCCAATCTAGCCTCTTGGTAAAGAGCCTCAACCCTTTATAAGGCATTGTTTTGGGTGAGGTAGAAATTATAGCTCTGTGCTGAAACTGCATGCTCATTCATAAACAACTGATGAAGTACCACGTCACCAATTGACATGTGATCTTGCTTATGTGCATAGCCAAGGCAGTAATACTGATACAACTGAGCTGGCTATTATCCCCACTAGCATACCCTTTTTTTAGATCTTTTCTTTTCCTCCTTAGGTGAGGTCTTTATTAGGTCCTGCCCACTCTGGAGGTTGCTGCCCCAAGGCCACAGCTTTCTTCCCATATGTAGACTGCTCCACACAACAAATCTCTGTGTGAAAGGTTGCACAAAAGAGGTCTGGAAAAGAAGTGGCTTAAAATGCTCAATTGCAGTGTTCCGGCAAAAGGACTAATTGGCATTTTTATTCCAAAGGAGAAAAATTGCCTAATAGCAAGAATCAGCGAGTAGTACCACCCATGCAAACTGTTCATTCTTGTTTCAGCTCAAAGGCCTCAAGTGGGGGAAAACAGCTCTTGTTTGCTCAGTGTTTTGTGTGGTAGAATCAGACTGATGCTGTTTAAATTCGATGCACAGGCCAATTAAAATCACGAAGCAATTCTATCTTTTTTTGTTATTTTTTTTCCATGGGATTTTATACTATCAAAAATACACTCTGTTAAAACTCAAACTCCCACTACCTATCTAAATTAAATGTAGAAAACAGGACAGGGATTTTTTTTGCAAGTATTCGGAACATATATTTACTATAAACTGACTAGAAGATTTAAGAGTTTTAGTCATCTATAAAAAATTGGGTGATTTTCTGAATTGAGTGGAAAGCAGATGGCTGTGATTTCTACCTTAATATCCAGTTGACTAGTTGTGAGTCAAACCCTACAGAAGCAGAGCACAGGAGGATGGAGGTGGAGGCAAATGAGAGTAATAGAGGTTGGCTCTGAGTAGTAGAGAATTTTCTTCAGCACTTTGGGGGGAAAACTGAGTTTTTGATCATATATGTTAACTTATCTTTTCATTTGATTCTTTTCTAATGTATGAGGACAAAGAGGAGGTACATCCCTGGAGGCAATTCCCTCCATGATGTCTCTTCTTGTAGTTCTGGCCCAGCTGGAGACCTCATAAACATGAAGCTTAAAATAAAGGCTCCAGCTGGGTAGAGGATGGCAAGCAACATAGTTTGCAGATGAGATTGTGTTCTTAGCATTGGTTGTGACTTCACATATAAATCTTCTTCAAGCATTGTCATTTGTCCTAGTGCTTGGTCTTTAATTTACATGGTTCTGCATCAGTGGTGTTCCTTCCACTCAGAAGGCTCCACCTCACCTCCTTTTCATTCTCATCTTCCCATGTCCAGATACCATCTGTTTGTCAATGCACAGTTCAAAATGCAAATACCACTGGATTCTGCAAGTTGGAAATTATTTCTTTCTTTTTCTTAAACTCCTGGAATACATTGCACATGTCTCTGTCAAGGTGCTGGTCACTTTTTACCCTGTTGCCACTGTGGAGTAGACTCCTATGGCTGGTACTAGAACTACAAGCTCTGTATCCTCCCTAGTGTCTGTACAAGGGCTCAGTATGCGGGTTGAACCAATGAACAGATGAATGTACTTCAGAGTTAAGAAATATTCCTTAGTGCTTGATACTGATACTAGACTAGGTTATACACTAGCAACCATTGGGAGGGTACTGGATACCTCCCAGACTTGATTAAACTGAGCAGAGGACAATTGGAAATTTCAGCAAGATTCTCTCCCTGTTGGCATAGCCTGGGACTTTCCTCTCTGTTGCCCTACACTCTTTGACTCTTCAGTGCTCATGATCTCCTGAGAAAAGAGTGGTTTTATATAACTTGTAATTCAAAAGAGTGCATTTTTCAGAGACCCTCACATAGCACCATGTGTAACTCTTACACACAGTGCTTACACATGTAACTCTTACACATGGTGCTATGTGAGGATCTCTAAAAAGGGGCACATAGACCCAGCCCCTTCTCTCTGAACATGGCATTGATGCAAACATATGCAGACAATATAATTAAATCTATCGGCTTATGTATAGATTTATAAGAAATTGTTTGTGTCTTGGTTGGTGAGTTGTAATAAATTGGTAGGTTTGTAATAAATTGTTTGTTTGTGTCTTAGGTTGGTGAGTGCCTGGATTGGGAGAAAGGAAACAAGTCCCGAATCTTGCATCCATGTGTGGGTTATGAGTTCTGTTTTGTTTCCCACATGTTTTGCCTTTTTCTCACTGAAGAAAGTATTTTACTAGTGCTAACATCCTGTGAGTTTGACTTCTGTGAAACCCTGTCCTGGGAACAAAGGAAAATTCCCCTACTCAAGGGCTGAGACAAATAGGTCCAGATTAAAATCTTCTGGCTGTGAATTTGGTTGGGGGGAACCTTTGTTTAAAAATGGATATCTTTGGAAGATAATGTAAAAAAAGACAGCATCTTTTCACATGGTATCTGGTGCTTGGATTAAGAGGACTCTGTGGTATAGTGGGTAGCCCTAAGTACAGGATATCAGGACATGTGGGTTTTAGCACTCATTATATCATCTGCTCTCTACAGAGCAGCCGGAAAATTGCTTTTACTTTCTTGGTACTCAGTGCCCTTGCCTCTGAACTGAAGAGTTGGACTTCATCATCTGTGGGTCTCTGCATATTTAAGATACATTTTACCTGATTGGTTTCTCATTACTTATAGAGTGTGTTTTCTTCATTCGAAGGGGTTTGGTGGGGGATGTTCTCATAAATTTTGTAATGCCTGTAGAATATCTTCACTTCTTTTTACTGAGTTGATATTAAATATTTCATGGCCCCAAAGCAATTTATTACAATTGACTTTACTATGTGGGGTTTCATTTCATGTTATAAAATAGAGGAAGAAACTTATCTGGTTTGTCGTAAGTTGGTAACATTAGACCACCTATGGCCCCCTCCTCCAACTTTTGAACATTATTAGTAAAAAGAGGCTATAAACCCTAGCTTGTAATGTTCAGTTTGTAACAAAGAGCATTTGGAAGCTTTTTCCAGGGTAGATTTATGGGTGATGATTTTGTGCTGCTGTCCCCAGAAAGTGCTTGACTAACCATTGAGGAATTAAGACATATATAGATGCTCTTTGGGTCAACTCCTTGATCTCAAGGCCAAACACCTAGAATTCAGTCCCTATCAGGCATATCAACTGGATTTTTGTCAGAGGATTCAGTCACTCTTTTAATTGGTGACCATTTGGTATTAGCTCTCTAATAGTTTCGAAACTCTTGAGGATGTGAAATCCATTTTATCTATCCATCATCAGTCCATCCAACAAAAGTTTACTGTGCACTACTCTGTACCAAACACTGTTTTACTACAACTGTGAACAGAACAGATAAGAATCTGTGACCTCTATAGCGTTTATATTTTAGTGGGGCAGTAGCATGGCAGAGTGACAGACAATCACCTAAATAAAGAAGGAAGTATATATTTATAGTATGTTAGATGATAGTAAATACTATGAGAAAACAATAAAGCCAGGGAGATGAGTAGAGAATGTTGGTAATGAGGACAGCAATTTAAATTTACATAAACTATTTTGGAAAAAGCTAATATTTGCGGTAGTACAGAGTAGTGGTTCCAAACATGGACTTTGGAGCCAGAGTTTTGGGGTTCAGATGCACATTCTATTATTTATCAGTTGTGCAACTTTGGACAAAACTAGTGAAAATGATCTAGCCTCCAGGCTTTAGTAGGACAGCCTGGTGGAGGAGATCTGCAAATAACTAAGAGACAGGGCTGAATGAAATTAGTGCTTCATAGAGAAATAAGCAGCAGATTGTGGGAGTTCCTTCTGGGGAATCGGAGATCTCACAGAGGAATTTGAATTGGGCCTTAAATGGCCATGGATGGACCTTAAATTGATTGAAGGTTTAGGGAGGCAGATTGACACCTAAGGCACACAGTTCTAAAAGCTGCAGTTGCCCAAAGGCAGAGTAAGCTGCCTCTGGAGGTGTCACCAGTGATGTCTGAGCCCAAGGTGAGTGTCTGTTGATAAGAGATGTAGAGAAGATTCACACATTGGACTGACAAGTTGGACTTGGTGGTCTTGATTACCTTCCAACCTGAGATTCTGTGATTCTACAATATTTAAAGTGCTACAAGCCAGATTATTCTTTTATATTTGAGACGTCTCATTGCCTGCTCTATACAAAGCTGTTCACATAAACTGTAACTTCCTCTGAAGAGATGTTTTACTGGGACAAGTCAAATAATCCATTTGAATAATCAGAAATTCCAGACTGGTGTACTAATATCAGTAAAGTCTTATTGTTGAGTATTTTGAACAGGTGTAGCCTCCTGAATTAGGGGTGGAGTAAAGGGCCCTGTGACTGACCTTGGAAAACTTAGCTTATTTCTATCCAAACATAGCAAAGACAGGTGAACTCCAAAGCTTCAGCTCACTTCTCCATTTTGCTTCCTACAGTATGATCAAGAATAAAATCACTTGTGAAATCTGTTTGTATTTCATGTATGTGATATCTTGTCCATTATATTATTGACTACATATTACGGAAGGATGTTCAGTTATTATGTTCTTTTGTCCACGTGGCCCATGGGCCCCTTGTATTTAGTCTGTACATTTATGCCAACTGTCATGGTCATTATTGTTGAAAACCAAAATGTATAGACTAATCTATTCTTATTTTAAAATGTGTTGTAAGCTTTGACTTCATGGTATGAGAAATTTACAGTCGAGAGCCTAGGGAGCCCATCTTTGCTCAGCTTAACATGTAAGCCTACTTTCACCTTCAGTCTTTTAGGGACCCTAGGCTGTTTCTATTTCTAGTACTAAAAGAAATAACGTTTATTCTGCCCATATTTAAACCTGATACCTGGGCTCTGGCTCACACAGCCTTTGTAGGTGACCTGCAGGTCTCTAGCTTCTGAATCTCCCAAGATCTGTTGTTGAACTAGGCCCTCATCTTAGGTTGCCATCTTTGGATAGTTCCTTAAAATGGAATAACTTTTTTTGGAGTAGTCCAGGATAAAGGACTTCATTTTCCAATTCAACTGGCACTACCAGTAAGGATTATCGGTCAGATAAGAGAAAGCCAAACTGATCTTTATGTTAATGTTTCTAATCAGCAATCAAAACATGAGACGTTTTATATTGTAAGTTATTACTTGGCTTCCCCTTCCTCATTGCTTCTCCTTATTCCAAGCAAGATGTATAATGCTATTGTTTTCAATGACCATATTCTTCTAAACAACTGTATATAAGCTCATGATCTCAGACTTTAAAGGTAGAACATCAAGGCCCAGAAAACTTAATTGGAAGTCTGTGGCATAATCCAGTGTTCTGAAACTTCTCAGAATAAAAATTCATTCAATAAAACACGCTAAGTAGCATTTGGAGTGTGTGTGTGGTGAAGAGGAGTTAATGAGTCACTGACCACGCAAAGATGGAGTTGTAGGGCTCTAAGAGGTGAATGGTACTGAAAGACAAGAGAAGAGGAGAGTTAAGAGCTGGGGCTGGCGGGAGGCAAGACCTGCTCAGAACTGAGTATTGTCCATTAGACCTGCTCTTGAGTCATCTTTCTTGGTTTCAGAGTCAGCCCCTGCAGGAGCCAGAATTTTTTTTCCCCTGCAGTCTTCTGCTTTGCTATTCACCTTATTACTCATTGTTTCTGATTCAGAGTTTAGAGCTGTTGACCTGGTGGCTTCTTTACCTAGGGTTGAATGTTTTGGTGACTAAAACAACACATCATAGGGACTACTTATGTGCCTCTATTCATGACGGCATGTGCGGACAGACAGATTGGAGCTTGGAAAAGCATCCCTTTTGGCTGAGGTCTCAGAACACCTGAAAGCCCTGTCTTACAGGAAAAGAAAAAAAAAAGACATAACAAAAAGAAACCAAACCAACCCAGAGCTAGATACTTGTTATTCTTTTTTGAACTCTATAGAAATGAATAAAACTGTTTATTTTTCTTCTTGTGGTTAGCTGTAAGGTCTGCTTTAAAAGACAATAAATGCACTCAAAAGTTGCTTTCAAAGATTTTTTTTATTGCACAGAAAGCATCCTAATAAGAAACAGGCTATATCCAAATAAAGTCATTTCTGTTTCTGGAAATCAGGTTTATAAGCACCACAAATACATTTCAATTGATAAAGCGAGCAGTAGGTAAAAATGTGTAGTCAAATACTTCCTGTTCACTACCGACATAAACATATTTTTCTAGTACATTGCTCAATTGTGAAATCAGGACGAAAGCATGCAATAAACATTTTTGTGGCAAATTTTAGTAAAATATCTGTAAAAAGAAGACCAAATATACCAATGTTGAATATTACAATGTATTTGATTAATTTTTTCTTCTTTTAATACAAAATTGTCAGATAATCTTGTCCTGCAAAAATACTACATTTTAAAATTCAGCGTGGTGCTATCAGGCACCCCCGGTCTCTTCGAGCTATAACTGGTACCGAGCTCGTGCTGCTTGTCAAAATTTAATGAGAGGGCCCGTTCTAAAATAATTGAATTTTCATATCAGAACGAACCAGGATTACTCAGACAATAAAATTGCTGAGTCCTGTACTGTTACCGGCAAATACCTTTTGCTTTGCTCATGAAATCAGTATGTAAATGTTCAGGGTTTGTATTTAAGGCATCTTAGGCATTTGGAGTTGTAGTACTAGCAATAATTTCAAATGGTGCCAGTGATAAGTAGCTGGTTTTTTATAATGTTCAAAGTGTAATTTGTTTGGTGAATCAGGATAAGCATTTGGTTTATATTTTATATAAATGTTAATGCACTTGCAGTTTAATTATGTTTCTTAACTTTTAACATTTCAGAAGTCAAATTTGAGGACTAGTCCATCAGATTGTCTTGCTTTCATAACATTCTGAAAAATGGGAGCACCCCCATGCCGTGAGTTTAAAAAGTAAGACATGCCTGGAAAGTTCGTGATGGTATGTTTTGGAAGCTGGCAGCACTGATAATGAAGTGGGGGAGATGCCATGCCACGGGTGTGCCCTCCTGCATAATGGTGAGCTCTCTGAGACATAGCATGGAACTTGAGAGTCCTCTATCAAGAGCAAGGCAGACACCTCCAGGGAGTGGCTAATTTATTTCTTTTATGATAGTTGAGTTGGAGAGCAACTATTGAATAAAGTAGTATAATTTAAAAAAAATTAACAAGAGTTTTTGTAACAGTGCAGTGATTGAGGGCATCATAACAGAAAAGAGCTCTTTCTAGTGTGGTAGAGAAAGTTGGTTTCAAAAGTATTATTTTTTTATATTCTTATTTTTTAAATAATTTGCAGGATTTTAGTCTTCAAGCAAATGTGTACTCAATCAAAATTAGCTATGTACTTGCAAGATAACAGTACTTGTCAAAATTAAGACTTTTTTTTTCATATCTCTTTCATCATATGATGGCTTAGTTTGGTTGAAAGAGGATTGGATAATACAGCCTTAGAGATAGAAGACCTAGCTTTTTCTTTCATTCATATTGTAGAATGCAAGGGTTATCAAACTATAGCCTGTGGGCAAAATATGGCCTGCTGGCTGGTTTTGTAAATAAACCTTTGTTGAAATACAGCTGATTGTCTATCACTGCTTTTGTGCTCCATGGGCAGAGTTGAGTAATTGCAACAGAGGTCATATGGCCTGAAAAAATCTAAAATGTTTGCCATCTGGCCCTTTACAGGAAAAGTTTGCAGACCCCTGATTTAGTAACCTGCCTTTAGTGGGTTATTACTTCCAAGTCTTCATTGGTGGTAGTAATGCTGGTGGTGATAGTAATGATGATGATAGCTAACACGTAATGACACTTAAGTGTCCTAAGCACTTTGCGTGTATACATTCATTTAACCCTCACAACAACCCTATGTTATAGCACCATGACTTCCCAATTTTGCGTATAAGGAAAAGGAAGCAGAGAAAGGGTGAGTGATATGTTCATTCTAACTTGGCCAGTGAGTGGCAGAGCCAGGCAGTCTGGCTCAAGAACTTATGTATGCTCTTTTTATTTATTTATTTATTTATTTATTTATTTTACTTTTAATTATGAAATTTTCAAGAATAGATAAGAAGAGTATAATGAATCACTAAATACTCACCACTCAGCTTCAGTAATTAATAGCATACTACCATTTTATCCACTCACCATGTCTTCCAAATATTTTTATGCATGTAGAGCAAATTTCCAACATCATCTCATTCTACCTGCAAATACTTCAATGCATATCTCCAACATATATAACAAAAATGTCATTATAATATCTAACAAAATTCATAGTAATTTTATAATATCATCTAATGTCCAGTTCATATTAAATATTTTCTGATGGCCTTCAGGTTTATCTTTTGACTATTGGTTTGTTCAAATCAGAATTCAAGGAATATCAATTCACTGCGTTTGGAAATTATGTCACTATGTTTCTCTGAATATATAATGGATCCCTACCCCTGCCATTTATTATTTAAGAAAACAGTTCATTTGAACTGTGATATGTTTGGCATTCTGGATTTGATCAATTACTTCTTTTTGATTTAATTTGTTCCTCTTTTTTCCAGTATTTTTTTATGCTCCTGGCTAAGTCTAGATGATTGATTAAATTAAGAGGTATTTGTTTGTGTGTATTTGTGCCTGTGCATGCACATTTTTTAGGCTCCTTTGTAGATAGTGCTGCGTATTTTCTGTTGTATCACAGCACAAACCACATAATGTCTGGTTATCATCACTAAAAAGTGATGTAAGCTTTTCTCAGTAAGTTCAAGTGATGTCAGTCTGATCCTTCCATTGCAAAGTTTTCCCCATCAACTTTTATCTTAACAGTTTTATTATCAATTAGTGATTGCTTCCTAGATCCAGTATTTCACTGAGAGTTGCAAAATGGTGGTTTTCAGAGTTTTTTCATTCCTTTCCTATTTATTAGTTGCCAGGCTTCTATAAAGAACTTTCCCTCATCAACTATTTGCTTACCCTGAAGTATAGTTTGTACAGAAGTAGAATAAATACTTAATTCTTATCTTTTATTTATGAATTTTCATTGTGATGACTTACTGTCTCAGTAGCTTCTAGGTGCTCTGGCTGCTCATTGCTACTGAGTGGTCACTGTTTCTAGGCTTTTTGGTGGGAAGATCTAGTAGTGTGTACTTTATAGAAAGAAAAATAAATTATGAGTTCATTTTTATATTTCCAATTTGTGTAATATTTCAGGATTTTTACTGAATTTCTTTGATTTTCCATTTGTTTTTGTTTTATGCTGAGAATCTTGGTTCCTTGTGATGTTAGCATACTTATATGCTTATCCTATTATTTACATAAGGTAATTTAAAAATAACATTGCCAATATTACTGTTAACCATAAGACAGTTTATATTTTCTACTCTCTTAACCTCTATGATAAATGGCCTCTTTGTAGAATGGAAATTATAATCTTGAATCTGCCTGAAGGTTCTATGTGGGAGCAGATGATCTGTTGAGATCCCTCCATCTGTGAGATTTCTTATAAATCAATATTTTTTAGAGAGATTCTAAAATGTGTGAGATGGCTAGAGTGCTTAGGTTTGAGCCACAAGGTCCAAGTTTGAAATTCTTTACTGAGCTTTGATTCAGAGGTTATGATGACTTTTTGTGTAAGAATGTATGCCCCTGCAGATACTATAAACTTAGCAACCATAGTACAAAGCCTAAATTTAGGAATCATATAGGATAATTTATATATTGGATATTCCTTTCTGGTATATCAAATGTCTTCTAATATGACATCTCATTTGATCTTGATATCTCTCCTAGGTGATATGTACTATTATTATCTCTATGTTCCAAGAGGATCCGAGTGGTCTAAAGTACTTTTCCACAGTCATACAGCTAGTAAGTAGCAGAGTAGGGATCCAAACTGAGATCTTTGGACTCATAACCTGGCATTCCTTCCAGCATATCAAGAATGTCAACATATCCTAGGATGTTGTTTGCAGCCCAGTAGTGGTGACTCTTTTAACTTCTCTTGGAGGGGAGGGGATGAGGAGAAAGATGCTCTGGGACATTCTCCTGGGCCAATGGTGCTTTTCTTTGGTAACTCTTAGGTGGTCAGACCCACAACTGAAGGTGTGGACTTGAGTGTGTCTTATTTTTATTGTTTTTATTGCTCTTCCTTTCCCACTGCAGCTTGGTTATTGGAGTTGTCTGAAGGAGCAGGAGGAGATCTGGTGAAACTTCTTCTTTCAAGTCAGAAATGATCTCTGCCATAGCCATGCTTGACCTAGTGTCTACTAACTAAGCACTGCCAGGGGCACCTTCCATTGTTGCTTCATGTGCAGGTGCCTGCATTAGTCATTAGAAAAGAACATCCTACTCTTTCTTCTCTGCTGTAATAGATGGAAATTTCAACTCATTTCATATTGGCAACTACTCTGCCAGAAAATAGCAACAGTTTTTCATTGTTACCTGCTTCTACCAAAACACATTTTCCCCTTAAAACTTCTTGCAAATTCAACCATTGCTTCACTGAAAATTATTAAACCTCAGGGAAATATAGGTGATTAACCACAAAATATAACCAAGTGGATGAAGTAGAGTCTGTATTCTACTAGTTTCTTCCAAGGAGCTGGAGAATATCTGAATCAGACCTGAAGGGAGGAATCCTAGAATGTTTGAGGGACTGCCATACCCATTTTATGCCTATAATTTCAGCAAGTTGGGAGAGAGATAGGAAAGTCTGCACCATGTGCACCTGCTGACCTAGGTAAGAAATCACTTTAAGGGCAAGAAGTATTTTCTTCATTGGTGATAACACCCCTCACTCTCAATTCTCACAGGGATCTGGAATCAAAATGCCTGAGTTTAAATACTAAATTTGTCAGTGTACATCCTTGGGAAAGTTACTTAAACTTCATGCATTTCAGATTTCTTATTTGCCAAATAGAGACAAAATAGTACTTAACTCATATAGTTGTAAGAATCAAAGCCACAATGCCATACAATGCTTAGCATAGACTTTGGCACATAAGGTAGTTGTCACTCCCATGCTAGATGTTATTGTTTATCATGAATGTTATTGTTATTGATCATTGTGGTTATTATTTTCTTTATTAAAATAATGTTATCCAGGCCTCAAACCATATAGTGATACAAAGTACAAGTAGCAGTTGGACTTTTTACTCCCCTATCTTGGTCGCTTTTATTAACAAGTGTGAGTGCTTCCTTAATAACAAGCATTAGCTAAAAATGTCCCTCTATCCCCCACCACCAAATCTTCAAACAGCCTCTAGATTATTCCCTCTGCTCCTACTCTTCAGGGCTTCAACACCATGCTCATCATCCTCTTCCCTAACCTTCTTTATAGCATAACATCTTAAGAGAACTGTTTAAATTCATCCTCTACAATTCTTCTCACCTTCTCCCTTAAACTCATGCCAGTGAAGCATTCATTCCTACCACTCCAATGAAAGTACTGTGGTTGAGAGGGGAATATCACACACCAGGGCCTGTCGGGGGGTGGGGGGCAAAGGGAAGGATAGCATTAGGAGAAATATCTAATGTAGATGATGGGTTGATGGGTGCAGCAAACTACCACAGCACATGTATACCTATGTAACAAACCTGCACGTTCTGCACATACATCCCAGAACTTAAAGTATAATAATAATAAAGTACTGTGGTCAAGGTTATCAGCAACTTTTACATCAATAAACCTATTGGTCTCTTCTCTGTTTTGTTTTCTCCTTACAGGACTACCTGGTTACACTTGATGTGCTTTCAGATTTTCTTCCTACCTCATTGAGTCCTTTTCCTTAATCTCCTTTCCTGGGTCCACCTTCTTATAGCCACCTGTAAAAAAAAAGTGTTGGGATGCCTTACCCCTGCTTCTCTATCTCTATCTATATACAGTTGACCATTGAACTACATGGGTTTGAACTGCAGAAGTTCAATTGCATGTGGATTTTCTCCCACCTCTGCCACCCTGAGACAGCAAGAACAACTAGTTCTTTTCCTCCTCCCTTTCATCCTACTCAGCATGAAGATGATGAGGCTGAAGAACTTTATGATGATCTACTCCCACTTAACAAATAGTAAACATATTTTCCTTATGATTTTCTTAATGACACTTTATTTTCTTTCTTATTTTATTGTAATAATATAATATCAGAATATAATACATAGAACATACAAAATATGTGCTTATTGACTGTTGATGTTATTGATAAAGCTTCGAGGCAACAATAGACTGTTAGTAGTTATGTTTGGTGGAGTCAAGTTTTATACAGATTTTTGACTGCCTGGGGAATCAATGCCCCCTCACCCTTGTATTGTTCAAGGATCAACTTAATTTCTTTACAGTGATTACATGTTGAAATGATATTTTTTGGATATATTGGGTTAAAGAAAATATACTATTAATTTCATCCATTCTTTTGACTTTTTTTCAATGCAATTACTGCATTAGAATATATACATAGCTTGTATTTGTAGCTCACTTTTTTTTTTTTTTTTGAGACAGTCTCACTCTGTTGCCCAGGCTGGAGTGCAGTGGCGCAATCTTGGCTCACCGCAACGTCTGCCTCTCGAGTTCAAGCCTCAGCCTCCTGAGTAGTTGGGATTACAGGTGTGAACCACCATGCCCAGCTAATTTTTCTATTTTTAGCAGAGATGGGGTTTCACCATGCTGGTCAGGCTGGTCAGGTCCTGACCTCATGATCTGCCCGCCTCTGCCACTCAAAGTGCTGGGATTACAGGAGTGAGCTACCACACCCCGCCTGTAGCTTACTTTCTATTTGATTGGACAGCACTGGCCTAGAAGGAGCAACTGTTCTGCATCCATGGATCCACCTCACTTCAGTATCTGGTGAGATTCTCCTCATCCTTCAAGACCAACTGCTAATGCCTCTCTTCCCTTTCCTTGCTCTTTGCCACAAGCAGACAAAGTTAGCTGTTCTTCCTAGTCTGCCCTGACTCTATGTAAGTTGTGCTGACTTACATAGTCCTTGACACCTAATGAGCAATGAATGAGGCCTCTGCCACTCCTGGGATGTTGGTGGATTTTCTTCATTGGTCTCCTTACAGAATTTGCTTTATCTCTCTGCTATAGCATTACACACATTGATTTCTACTTCTTTATTTATAGGTCTTTCTCCCTACTCTATAATGAACTCCTTGATGTTCTGCATGGTTTCTAACTTAACTCTGATCCTCAGTGACCAGAACACCATCTTGCAGAAATCTGTGCTCATTAAGTATTACAGGGACACACAAATCACTCTCAGACTGCATTTCCTGCTGCTATTTGCTCCCAGCAATCCCACCCCATGACTTCTGATTCCTTGAAGAGATTTTCCCCATAGCTATTCCTTCCCCAGGTTCAAACAGGCTCTCATTGTAACTAGTTTGATGACTCCTACTCTATTTGTGGTGTAGGCTGGCTAATCTGGACCATGTCAGGTCTGGCAGCAGCTCCAGTATGCAACCTGGGTGATTGGGTGTCACAAAGGGAAGGGTGAGCTCCCTTGAAGGCCAGCTGGCTCTATGGCCAGTCTGTAGAGAACAGAAGTAGGCTGCTTCCTGCCTTCATTGCAGGAGAGTTTCCTGATTTGCCCTGTGGTGGGCAGCCTTCCAACTTTATGGGTGATGCTGCATGTTATTTGTGGTGAGTTAATGATGCACAGAAAGCAGAGTGGGTAGGTCTGTGACAGATGTGAGTTTCCTAGCAACATCATTAGCCATGCTGGACCACCATTGAGTCAGCTTTGTCTCCTGTGGCCTGATACCATGGTGACACCACACTCTCTCTGGTCACTCCATAAACCTTGCACTTATGGCTCTCTGTCTTTAGAGGGACTGGAAAGAAAGATCACTTAGAGTGTGCTGCTAAGACGCTAAAATCGATGGCAACATTCCACTTTCTTTCTTTTTCCCCTGAGACCTTTGACTGTGTACTTCATATGATTTGTTTCCTAGGGACAGACAGCCTTGTAACCTTTTTGTCTTTTAAATGTAGAATCTTTGCTGAAGCATCCCATGTCTCTCTGACCACAATGACTGAGAGTAAAGAATTGTTTACAATAATGAAAGTGGTATCATATTTATTTGGCTTAGATTCCACCCATTTTTTAAGGAACCACAGTCTCCATCAAATTTCTTTTACAGTATTCCCGGAATTGTCAAGAAGTGTTTGATGTGTTCTTGTAAACAATTCCTCCTAACAACCTCATGTAATCTGCCATTTTCTTCTGTCCTGTCCTGGTCCAGCTACTATTGTGATTTTTCAGTAGCTGAAATGCTTCAGTGCTCCACCAGGCCACTGCAACAAGAACATCATTGAGGCCACCAAAGCTATAGTGATTTCTTTACTTCTGCACTCCAGATGAGGACTGGATTGATTCTGTACACACACTGCTGCCTCTCTTTTGTGTTACAGACACTTTAGGTTTCCTTTTTCTCCACCTCTCTCCTTTTGCCCCCACTGTTTCTTCTCCTGTTATGATGATCCCATTGCTGCAGGACTCAGGTCTGTGGAGGCTAGGCTTGGAGAAAATCTGAGACAGACATAGTGATCTTCTTAGAAAATGCCCTCCTCTCCTTTTCCAAACTGACCTACTGAACGTGTACCAAATTTAAACACTACAACCCTTCTTCTAATGAAAGAGTTCTTTTTAAAAAAGATTACTTAGCCCCTCAAGTAAATAGACCCTTGATGGCCCTGGCCGAACTGGTCTTTTAGACAGTTTAAAGCTGCCAAGCTCAAACTCTGCACCACTGACATGAAAGAAGATCCATCAACTTCTATATGTCTGTTTAGGCCAGTTTTAAAATATCATCAGTGTAGGCACAGAAGCATTCTTTCTTCTCCATGGATCTGTCATGAACTCTGCATGGTATCCACAGTTGGAATCCTTGGCTTACTGCCCCTAGGATGCCTCATTAGAGTATGTTGTTTCCTCCTTGCTTCTGGAGCAGATTCTAGATGGTAGGCACTATGAGGATGCTATGCAGAATAAGACATGAATTCTGTTTTGAAGGAGCCTTCAGAGGAGACTTTGAGATGATGTGATTCAACAACTAACCCAAAGTAGGAACAGTACTTTCCTTATCTTTTTTTTATTGTACTTTAGGTTCTGGGGTACATGTGCAGATCGTGCAGGATTGTTGCACAGGTACATTCATGGCAAGGTGGTTTGCTACCTCCATCCCCCTGTCACCTATATCTGGCATTTCTCCCCATATTATCTCTCCCCAACCTCCCCACCCCCCACTGGCCCTCCCCTAGTCCCCCCAACAGACCCCAGTATGATGCTTCAGTCCCTGTGTCCATGAGTTCTCATTGTTCAACACCTGACTATGAGTGAGAATATGTGGTGTTTGATTTTCTGTTCTTGTGTCAGTTTGCTGAGAATGATGGTTTCCAGTTTCATCCATGTCCCTGCAAAGGACATGAACTC
>CAUYQU010095020.1:0-12955 GCA_963574635.1 Cheracebus regulus | reverse complement strand
CTGCAGCTGCTGGTCGGGGGACCACAGGCTCAAGTGGTCAGGGGTCCTGGGGGGATGTGGTTTGAGGGAGGGAGGTGGCTGCTGGCTGTCACAGGAAGATGGGGCCAGGCTGGGAAGCACCTGGAAGGTGTGGAAGCAGAGTGTAGACCCTGGAGGATCTCGCAGCAGCCGTCTGGAATACACAGTGAAGCTGGGAGGCACGAAGGTGCATCATCTCTCCAAAACGGCACTTGGGGTCCCCGTTCGTGACATCGTCATCCACCGATATTTTACTACTCTTGGAATAATTCAAATGACGTTGCCCTTGCTCTGCTTGACTTCCCTGTGAATTACTCCACACACATCCAGCCTGTGTGCCTTCCTGAACAGGCTTCCATGGTGCAAGCTGATACGAAGTGCTGGGTGACTGGATGGGGCAAAGTAAATGAAACAGGTGAGACTCTGAAGCAAGACTACAGCAGCCCCAGACCAGGGAAAAGGCTGGTACCCTGGGGTTGACCTACAAGCTAAAGGGAGGGACGGGGGGAGGGACGGGGAGGTAGATTTTTTTTTTTTTTTTTTTTGCTAAGTCAGGGAGGAGGATGCAGTAGATGCTACCAGGGAGTAATTTTAACAACTGGTTTATGAAATTTTGTTGTTTGTCAGGACCTGGGGGTTTGGGTGCCAGGCATGCTGGGTTCTCTCTAGGGTGGATTTTACCTCTGGGGGTGATGAGCTAGCTGTCTGCCTTTTTAAGCTGTCCCTCCCTGGAATTACCTGCCTTGGTAGGTAGGGAGCTTCCTGTGTGTAAAGAGACCGGAGACCTTTCATTGAGGTGTAGGGCCTCTTATTCATGGAGACAGGCTGGATTTGACACCTTTGGGGCATTACCTGTCTGAGAGTCTGTGATCCTGCTCTAGAAAGTACAGATGCTTTACTGATGTACAGGATACTGTGTCATTATTAGTACTGCTACTCAGAGTGACAGATGCTTGGTTTTGGTTTCTCAGGGTGGTTACACCTTTCCTGTGTGTTCTTATTTCTTCTATTTTGGTTTGGATCTTACGTCCTCCTCTCCCCATGTCAACACTGCACCTCATATCTTCTTTTGTCAAATGGGACAGTATCCAATGCCCAAGAGGGTGTCTGTGTATGAACACACTGTATTGAGACCCAGAGTGGGCATGGGGTTCTCTTGACCTGTCCCACTTATGTAGGTCTACTCAGTCATAAATGGTCTCTCTGTAGATCCATCAGATAAAGCAGTAGCTGAGCTTCAGGAGGCTGACCTAAGCATTAGCTTCATGAAAAATGTAATGAGTTACTCAAGGAAAACATGGGAAGGTGGAATGCCATGATCAAGAAAGGGACCGTCTGTGGCTACAGCGACCAAGGGAGGGATGCCTGTCAGGTCAGTTCACGGACCTCTTGCTGCCTCAGCATTGCAGTTGTCTCCTCAAAGCTTCCTCATCTGCAGCCAGTAGGGCCTGGGTTATCTCCTAGCCCTTCCTTTTTCCGTCATTCATAGTAATGGGATGTGAGGACAAGCCACCAAGGCTCTCCTGGGCAACCTACCTGATCCTTCAGGAGAGAGCACCTGACACAGCCTGGAGTGGGAGGAGGGGTGAATCAGGCAGGTCCCACCAATGGTGCATGCTCCATGTGTTGAGCTCCTGCTGTGTGACAGGCAGTATTATCACTCAGGTAAGCACTAGACTCATTATTGTCTCAGGGTAGGCACAATTTCATCATGTGTATTACATTTTTTGGAACACGCCTTTTCAGTAGGTGCATGATTTTGCTTTATTGGAAATTGTCAATTCTCAGCTCTCATATTGACAGATACCTAAGGCTAGGAGGGTCTTAGGGGTTCCTGGGGAAGCCCCCTGAGTGCCTCGCTCTGCAGCGCCTTGCAGTGCAATCAGCCTGCTCTGACGTGGATCCAATTTGTTTCCTACAGTGATTGTCTTTCTTTTTCCAGAGAGATTCTAGGGGGCCCCTGGCCTGTGAATTAAATGGCGTATGGGTCCAGGTGGGGATTGTGAGCCGGGGCATTGGCTGCAGTCGCAAAGGATATCCTGGAGTTTACACAGAAGTTAGTTTCTACAAGCAATGGATTGTTGATCACCTGAAACAAGCTTCCTGTCTGGATTCAGCAAACTTTCTCACTCTATTCCTGTGTCTGGTGATGCCCCTGGGCATCCTGGTGACTCCCTGATTGGATCCCATTTTACTTTCCCTGTTTCTGAGTCTCATACTAGGCCTCTCCTCCAAACTCCCACTCCTTCTCAATGTCCTTTCTGCAAATCCCAGTTGGAATCCACGGGCCCTCTGGAGATCCCCACAATAGAGCATGGCAGGGAGACTGGGGCCTGGAAAGTGTCCCTGCCTGGTGCTCTGGTCCCCTGCCTCCGCCGTGCCTGCACCAGGGTTGTGCTCTGCCTGGTGAAGGAGGGAGTGAACTGATTCCAGCTAGAGGACCAGCTGCCTTTCCAGCAGAGCCATGGTGACTCTTCGATACCTGGGGGAACATCCGTTGAAGAAGAGACATCATCAAAAGTGAAGCAAGCATTAGATGTGGTTCTGGTTTCAGGGCTGTCACCTGAGACTTTGTCAGCTGGGTGATTGCTCAGAGAGAGCGAAGGAGGCATTACCAGGTCCCTGCAGAGGTGTGAGGCCTGGGACTTCCACTCTGGCTCAGTTGTCTGGGGCTGGGAGAAGTTCCCCTGTAGCCCAGTGTGGGTCCATCTGTGAGTGGACAGCCTCTGCCACACCAGCTCTCTTGGGGCAACCCATTCTTGGCACCCTCTTCCTCAGTGCCCTAGTGGCCGCTTTCAGGGACACCACAAGTTGTGTTGAGGCAGTTACGGAGTGTGGAGTTTTCAGAAATCAACTGAATAAATGTTTGAAGAGTTGCCTGTGTTTCTGAAGCTCTACTCAATGAGGCGTGAGGTTGTATATAACAGATTCTGTAGAGAACTGGCTTTCCACTTATGATAAAGGTATTCATGGTTTTTTATAAAACTCTGGCAGAGCCAGAGATAAGGAGTCTGTCTGTCCTCATTTAAGTCTGACAGGTGGCTTTACCCAGTGGGTCCCGTTGCCTCTTTTTTCGGTCATCAGCATCTCTTTAGCTGGGAATGTGGTACTTGAGTTTAAGTACCACATTAAACTCACATTAAACTCCTGGTGCACTTCATTCCTGCACCAGGAGCGGGCGATGAAGAGGGACAGAGGCTGGGACGTGGCACGCTCAGACACCTTCCTCCCTCTCCTTGCTGCCCTGTAACATACGGGCCTTGAGGAAATAAAAAGGACTATGGGCTGGTCCTTGAGCCCAAAGAGCTGAGGACCCACAGGGAGGAGGGTGGGAAGGAAGAGCTCACTCGTGTGTGTGTGTGTGTGTGTGTTCGCACACACACGTGCAGGAGAGAGAGAGAGAGAGAAAACCTGCTGCTTGAGGGAGGCTGGGGCTGGTGTACTCTGCTTCTCAAACTCTACCTGGTTACCCAGGAAGTCCTAGGTCATGTCCTACAGAAATACCCAGGAAGAAGAGCTGGAGGCCCAAGACTTGCCACATACTTCTGTTACTTGCAGCTTTCTTTCAGAACAGGCTGACTGACCCTCTTCTGTGTTCCATCTGCTGAGAATGCAAGTATGGCTTCTCATTTCCTTCTTTCTTCTTCCACATCAGTTTAGCTCCAGTATAAGCATTCCCCCTTTCCACAAAACACTCCTGTGCACTCTGCTGCGCTGTGTAATGTAATGTGCTTTCTTCTGGGCTCCCTGGACTCTGCAGTCTCTGCGCCTGTTAATTTCTCTGTTTCCACTGGTTGACATTTTGCCATGGGACTCTGTCTAATCTTTCCTTATCGTCCATCCTCCAGCTCCAGGTGTAGAACAGAGCAGAAGTTTAGGAACTATTTGATGAGTGAATGAGTGAATAAATAGGTACTTAGATGCTATATATCCTCTATTGCCTCACTCCTTTCTCTCACTGTCCTTTCATCTCATTGCTCTGTCCCCCTTTTGCTTTCCAGGTTGCCTTCATGAAAGGGAAAAAATACAACTGGCTAGGCAAGGGTTACAGCCCCTGCAGTGGAGAAAGTCCCAGGCTCCAGAAAGTTTATGGTTCCAGATGGGGTGCCCTTTGGTCTTCCAATGTTAGAGCATGCTTCTTGTTATAGGAGAATAGAAATTCCATTCAACATCTTGGTTACTGAGGAACAGCCTCTGGTTACCAGAAAAGACAGGCATGGCCTCCCAGGGAGCAAAACATCAAGTGCCAAGTACACATTAGTCAATTTTACTCTTTTCAATAAATACTTGTGAAGTATCTTTTATGAATCAGGCACTGGCCTTCATCCACAGATAAGATGTAGATAGCAGGTGGGGGGTAGAGGTCGTCATTAGGAGGACTCCTAGGTAAGGAGCTTGGTGGCTGGGTAGAACCTGAAAAAGACAGAAGACACAGGGAGAGGAGTTGTTGAATGTCAAGCAATCAGTTTTAGTAAAAATACCAGACTTGAATAAAAAGGAAAGAAAAACAACAAAAATCCCTATGGGTTTCTAGTCATAAGGGGCGAGTGACAGAGAGAGCAATAAGCATTTCTAGTGGCCTTGAAATACCAATTGCCACCAAAAGAAACCAGGGCTTCTTGGAGATATGGCTTGAAAAATTTGCAGGTACAAAACAGGCAATGTATAAAATGAGCCTGAAATTTCTTGTCCTACCAGATAGCAAGGAAGCTATCATGTCAACAGGACTCAGAAACAATTGGAAGAGGCACCCTGTATTCTGACGTGTGTTCCTGCTAGATCCCACTGCAGAGAAAAAACAGCATCCTTCAGCTTCTGAAGATACTAATTCACAACTGCATCCCTTACGAAATGTGCACTCAGCTACAGGGAACTGATTCCCTCAAGATTAAGTCCCTTCACAGGGGTAGCCAATAGCGAATAATTGCTATGCAGAGATACAAAGGTCCAGCCTCCTTCCCTCAATCTGGGACAATTTGGAAAGGCCTCTTGTAGAATCAGCTGAGATGTCAGTTGCAACTGGCTTCTTCTAAGAGCAGCTTCTCCTAAGAGCACTCCTCAACAAACCATCGAACATAATTCTCTGTCAGAGTCCATGTTCAGGGAACCCAATCTAAGCCAACCTGCCTGGCAAAAGATGCCTTTGGTGTGTTTCAGGATTTTACTGCTGTATAACAATCACCCCAAACTCAGTGGCCTAAAATAACGCATCATATTATGGTCAATTCTCATTATTCAAGCATTTGTACTTGCAAATTCACCTACTTAACTGAGATTTATTTTAACCCCAAATTCAGTACTGGCAGTGATTTGTGGTCATTTGTGGATGTGCACAGTACAGTGGAAAAATTTAAATTGTCCGACATATATGTTCCTAGCTGGGGCTGTACAATGTGCTATTTTGTCTGCTTTCATCTTTCTTACTGTAAACAAGTGTCTTTTTTGGGGGGTAATCAGAGATGATTTTTTTTTTTAAAATTTTACTTTAAGTCTGGGTACATGTGCAGATTTTGCAGGATTGTTACACAAGTATACACATGCCATGGTGGTTTGCTGTCTCCATCCCCCCATTACCTACATTAGGTATTTCTCCTAATGTTATCCATCCCCAATCTCCCCACCCCCTGCTATCCATCCCCTAGCCCTCCACCCCCCAACAGACCCCAGTGTGTGATGTTCCCCTCCCTGTGTTCTTGTGTTCTCATTGTCCAACACCCACTTATGAGTGAGAACATGCAGTGTTTTGTTTTCTGTTCTTGTGTCAGTTTGCTGAGAATGATGGTTTCCAGATTCATCCATGTCCCTGCAAAGGACATGAACTCATCCTTTTTTATGGCTGCATAGTATTCCATGGGGTATATGTGGCACATTTTCTTTATCCAGTCTATCTTTGATGGGCATTTGGGTTGGTTCCAAGTCTTTGCTATTGTAAACAGTGCCACAATGAACATACATGTGCATGTGTCTTTATAATAGACCGATTTACAATCCTTTGGGTATATACCCAGTAATGGGATTGCTGGGCCAAATGGTATTTCTATTTCTAGATCCTTGAGGAATCACCACACTGTCTTCCACAATGGTTGAACTAATTTACACTCCCAACAGTGTAAAAGCATTTGTATTTCTCCACATCCTCTCCTGCATCTGTTGTCTCCAGATTTTTAATGATTGCCATTCTAACTGGTGTGAGATGTCTTAACTGTCACTTTTTAAAAAACATTTTTGTGCTTGTTGTTGGTGATTTTGCTGTTTAAAAGGGCCCCAAGGCCAGGTGTGGTGGCTCATGCCTGTAATCCCAGCACTTTGGGAGGCCAAGGTGCGTGGATCACGAGATCAGGAGTTCAAGACCAGTCTGGCCAACATGGTGAAACACCGTCACTACCAAAAATAAAACAATTATCTGGGCATGGTGGTGCACACCTGTAATCCTAACTACTTAGGAAGCTGAGGTAGGAGAACTGCTTGAACCCAGGAGGTGGAGGTTGCAGTGAGCCAAGATTGCACCACTGTACTCCAGCCTGGGCAACAGAGTGAGACTCCATCTAAAAAAAAGAAAGGACCTCCAGAGTACTTCTGAAATGCTGGCTAGTGCTCCTAAGTGCAATAAGGCTGTGATGTGCCTTATGGAGAAAAAAATAGGTGTGTTAGATAAGCTTTGCTCAGGCACTCATAGTTCTGTTGCCTGGGAGTTCAGCTAGTCAGGAGTATACTAAAGGAGGTGTCTTTAAAATGGAACACACATAAAACAAGGTTATATGTTGACTGGTCGATGAGTCTATTTTGACCAGGGGCTTACAGGAATCTAATCCTATATTTCCTCTAGGAGCAATGGTTCAGTATTCATGAATTCAGTCCTTGTGATGACTTTATAAAATATAACTTCTGCGAATAATGAGATTCAATTGTGTTTCTCATAATTTTGTAGAATAGTTGGGCAGTTCTGCTGGACTAGTCTGAGAAGATTCCTGTGGTTACACTTCAAGCAGGGCCAGGATGTCCCAAGATGCTCTTGCTCAAAAGGTGAGTGGTTATCTGGGAATATAGGTAGGGGTGCCCTACTTTTTCTCCAAAGGACTTTGATCCCCTTGTAGATTAGATCAGGTGGACTCAGGACAGTGCTTCAAGTGAGTGAAAGCAGAAATTGCAAGGCCTCTTTGTGCCTAGATTCAGAAGTTGTAAATCTTAACTTCTACCATATTCTGTTGGTCAGAGCATGTCACAAGGCCAGCTCAAGTTAAATGAGGATGTAGAACTAAATTTCATTTCTTGATGGGAGAATATGCAAAATATTGTGGCCATGTTTTCTTATCTACCACAGTAAGCATAGCAATTGTAATGGATAAAAACCCATAAAATATGTTAATGTCCAAAATCTTCATAAAACTTTACTACCTCAAAAAGAGAAATGATATCTTTAGAAGATTACTATTTTTTAACCCTCAGTAGATCCAGGCAAAAAATCAACAGCTGATAACATCAGAAAATGAGGCCATCTAGACATTATGTGTCAGCAAGTGAAAGAATGCAACACCTACTGTGTTGACAAAGGGATTAAACTTGAGTTCAGCTGCTGATTTGCAGGAAATACAGAAGACAGAAGAACATGTTGAACCACACCATGAAGGCAATTAACAAAGTCCAGGTTGTGGGAGACTCTGTAGGTCAGGCAGTGCAGATTCTTCAACAGATGAACTGCAAAGCAATAGAAGGGAAAACTATAAGTGAAGAGTGTCTCTAAAGACACATCAAATATGAAACAGTCACAGCAAGACAAAAGTGTAGTGTTCAGGGAAACACATTTGGGTAATAAAATTATTTAAAAAATACAAGGAAAAAGGTTACGTAAAAGTCAGATTAATGGGTTGTATTTGAGAGACAGAAGGCAATTGTATTATGGAAGGCACAAGGAAGGACCAGAATTGCAGTTACAAGTATGGATCCCTTATAATGATTACTTAAACTGTATGGTTTTTGTATATCGGGTTTTTTTTTTTTTAACCATGTAAAAGGTAAAAAGAAAATGGTGGAACTCATCTTTAATATTGCTATTCTGTGAGGCTTTGTGAGGATGGATAGGGAGAGCCTTTTATTATTTATTTATTTCATGGTTATTGGTCTTCAGGTCATCAATCTCTTCTTGTGTTATTGATATTTTAATATTTTTCTAGAAATATACTTAATCTAGATTTTCAAATTTTTGGCATACAGTTTTTTAAAAAAAGAAAACAGCTTTATTGAAGCATGATTGACATGGACAAAACTGCATTTGTTTAAAATGTACAATTTGGTAAGTTGTGATATATGTATACACATGTGTAGCTATTACCATAATCATGAAAATGAACATTTCTCTGAAAAGTTTCTTTGTATACCTTGGTAATCCCTCTTTCCCAGCCCTTCTGGTTGCTCCTCTGTTCTCAACTAGTGATCTGCTTTCAGTCACTATTCATTAGTTCATAATTCCTAGGATTTTACATAAAGGGGAAACATGGAGTATTCTTTTTCAGGGGAGTCTGGCCTCTTTCACACAGCATAATTATTTTGAAATTCATCCACAATTGCAGTATCAATATGTTATTTTTATTGATGAGTAGTATTTCATTATATGGATATACCACAACTTGTTTACTCATTCATCTATTGATGGACATTTGGGTTGTTTCCAGGTTTATACTATTACAAATTAAGCTACTATGATCATTTGTGTATAAGTATTTGTTTTTAAATTATTTCATATTACTCTAGTTTATTAAATAAATGAAACAAGGTTTATGCCACATATTTCAACAATGCTTAAATAAAGAGCTTGAAGTAAGCTAGGCACGGTGGCTCATGCCTGTAATCCTAGCACTTTGGGAGGCTGAGGCAGGTAGATCACCTGAGGTCAGGAGTTCGAGATCAGCCTGACCAATATGGTGAAAACCTGTCTTAAAAAAAAAAAAAGAAAAATTAAAAAAAAAGCTTGTAATATAAATGCTTATGAAAACTTCATACTCTATATAGTGTATTCTTTTTCTAGCACATGAATAAACATGGAGGATGGGAGTCATTTTTTAAATTACTAACCAGCAACAGTAAGCATCAAAGATTATGCAAATCCACAAGCAAACAAACAAACAAACAAAAACTATTGGTTATAAAAAGTAGAAATCCTTTTGGCCTACTTAAGCAATATCCATAGGTGGGGAGGAAGTTATAGTCGCAACCCTGAAAACAAGGGACCAAGTCTCCCAATTCCTTAAGTTCTGTCTGGGTTAGAAGCTTCAACAACTGCATTAACTCTTTCAAGAAACAGGAAAAGCAAGTCAAGACCCTGTTCTATAAGGCATTTAATAAATCTACACTGAAGAAATACTATACTTTTGTCTTAAATTGTGCTGAAGTTTGAATTCATTTTCCTCTTGGTATGAACATATTGTGTACAAGTCTTTCCATGTACATTTGCTCTCATTTCTCTTAGGTAAATATGTGGGAGAGGAATGGATGGATCATAGGATAAGTGTATGTTTACATTTTTAAATAACTGCCAAACTTTTTTTCAAAGCGGTTGTACAATTTTAGGTTCACAGCAGTGAACAAGTGTTCCAGTTCCCAGTGGTTGGTATTGTCAGCCTTTCCCATTTGTAGTCATTTGAGTAAATTTATAATGGTCTCATTGTGGTTCTAGTTAGCATCTTCCTAATGACTAATGATATGCCCCTTTTCTTTTGGTTATTTGCCTCCATATCTTCTTTGGTGTGTTTGTTCAGATCTTTCGCCTATTTTTAAAAATTGAGGTTTAAATCTTTTTAAATCGAGCTTTGAGAATTTATGTATTCTGGATACAACTCCTTTATCAAATTCATGGTTTGTAATTATTTTTTTCCCAATCTGTGACTTGCCATTTCATTACCATAGGAATATTTTAAGAAGGGTAGCTGTTTGTAATTTTGACGAAGTACAGTTTATCAATGTGATCTTTTATGGATCATGCTTTTGGTGTCATATCTAAGAAAGTCTTGTCCAACCCAAGGTAAAAGATTTCATTTATGCTTTCTTCTATAAGTTTTAGAGTTTTTGATTATACATTTAGATTTATGATACATATTAAGGTAAAAATTCTATATATCGTGAGGAATGGATTGAAGTTTATTTATTTATTTGCACATGAATATCCAAATGTCCAGCACCATTTGTTGAAAATATTATCCTTTTGCCATCGAATTGTCTTTTTACACTTTTGTCAAAAAGCAGCTGTCCGTATATGTGTGGGTCTATATCTGGACTCTTTCTCGACTCTGTCCTATTTATCTATTTGTCAGTTTTTATGACAATACCACAATAATTTGATTACTGTAGCTTTATAATATGTTTTGAAGCAAGGTAGTATTAGTCCTCCAACTTTGTTCTTTTCCAAAATTGCTTAAGCATTCTAGGTTCTTTGAATTTTCATATGAATCTCAGAATAAGTTTGCTGATTCCTACAAAAAAAAAAGTACGCTGTGATTTTTACTGGGTTTGCATTGGATCTATAGTACATCAACATGGGAAAAATTGACCCTTTAACAATACCGATTTTTTTTCAACCCATGAACTTGGTCTATCTCTTCATTTATTTAGATCTCCTTTAATTTTTTTTTTAAGGAATGTTTTGTAATTGTCTCTGTACTACTTTAGAGGCATCCCACAGATTTTAATATGTTGTGGTTCCATTTTTATTCACTTAAAAATACTTTATAATTTTCCTTTTGATTCTTTGACCCATGAGTTATTTCAAGTTGTGTTATATAGTTTCCAAATACTGGAGATTTTCCAAATATTATTTTGTTATTTATTTAAAATTTAATTCCACTATGATGAGATGGCAGATTTTCTATGAATTAACTACAAATATGATCCTTCTTTGTAAAAGTTCTATGAAAACTTGATGTTTGAGTGGTATATTCTGTAAATGTCATTTTTTTGATAATATTGTTCAAATTTTCCTCTTCTCTGCTGGCTTTTGTTTACCTTTTATATCAATTACTGAGAGAGGAGTATTGATATAGCTGACAATAATTATGGATTGGCTATTTCTCCTTCATCTTCTATCAGTTTTTGCTTCATGCATTTTTTAAAATAAAAGCTTTATTTTGGAATAATTTTAGATTTATAGAAATGTTGCAAAGGTAGTACAGGGAGGTTCCTGTATACTTATCATCAGGTTTCCCTAATTGACACCTTACATTACCATGGTATGTTTGTCAAAACCAAGAAATCAACACTGGTATATTAATATTAATTAAACTTCAGACTGTGTTCAGATTTTATTAGTTTTTCTCACAATGGTCTTTTTCTGTTCTAAGATCCAGTTCAGGATACACATGGTATTTAGTCACAATTCTTCCTTAGTCTCCTCTGGTCTTCTCAGACCTACCTTATTTTGATGACCTTGATAGTTTTGAGGACTTCTGGTTGAGTATTTTGTAGAATGTCCTTCAATTTGGGTTTGTCTGATTAAAAAAAAAATACATATGGGTTATCTTTTGTTTGACATTGTATTAGTCAGAGTTCTCCAGAGAAACAGAACCAATAGGATATATTAAGTATGTATAAGAGGATACTTCTTATGGGAATTGGCTTGTACAATTATTGAGGTCAGGAAGTCCCATGAAATGCTATCTATAAGCTGGAGAACAGGAAAGCTGACAGTGTAATTCATTCAGAGTTCAAATGCCTGAGAACCTGGGAGTGATAAATAAGTTCTTATTCCAGTGGTGCATTGGAATAAGTCCTGGAGTCTGAAGGCCAGCGACCCAGCAGGTCTGATGTCCAAAAGCAGGAGAAAATGGATGTCCCAGCTCAAGGAGACAGAGAATTTGCCATTCCTCCATGTTTTTTGTTCTGTCTGAGGCCTAATTGGATTGGATGATGCCCACTCACATTGGTGAGAGCAGATCGTCCTTACTCAGTCTACTGATTCAAATGCTGATCTCTTCCAGAAACACTGTCACAAAAGTGTTTCGCCAGCTATCTGGATATCCCTTAATCCAGTCAAGCTGACACATATAATTTATTGTCATAGGCATAAATTCTCAATTAGGATAGGAAAAGTTTCAGTAACAACTGTGTTCCTCAAGGAATGATGCCAGGGCAAAGAAGGTCACAATAAGAAATTCAGAATGTATAGCCTTTGCACTGGCTTCCACTTCAGTAGTACCTGTGTAACCTTTCAAGTTTGAGCTCCTTGTGAGAAAGTCGGTAGTTGAAAAACATGTAAGCTGCCAACAGCATAGAAACCCTGACAGAGCTTCCTTTCTTCACTTTGACATACTTGTAATACCAGTAGGAGCTGTATTGAAACACCCCAAGAGTGCCTTTGGGAATGAAATCACATATCAGTATCCAGCGTGTCAGCCCTCTATTTTGACATCCATGAGTACAATTCTTTTCCTAAACTGGTATAGCTGACACCATCTTGGAGTCTTGGATGTCTACAGCCCTAATGTTTTTGTTATGATTAGCCTGTAGTTATGGGTTTTGGGGGAAAATACCACAGTGATGAAGTACCTTTCTTCTCACATTGTATCAGGGATTACATGCTATCAACATGGCATCACTGGTGACCTTAACTTTAATCATTTAGTTAAGATTACATTTGCCAGGTTTCCATACTTTAAAGTTACATTTATTTAAAAACAAACAAACAACAAAAAAAACCTCTTTCTATATCCAGTTCTTTGGAAGCAAGTTACTAAGCCTTGCCGACACTTAAGGAAGGGATCCAATTTCAGTTTTCTGCTTATGGCTAGCCAGTTTTCCCTACACTCTTTGTTAAATAGGGAATCCTTTCCCCATTACTTGTTTTTGTCAGGTTTGTCAAAGTTTCCTATTCTTGATTCTGAATTACAGGACTTCTCCTATGGCTTCCTCTGTTTGTGCTGATATTCACTTCTGTGTTTCAGGCCCATTTGAG
>CAUYQU010095019.1:0-23103 GCA_963574635.1 Cheracebus regulus | reverse complement strand
GAACATATGTGTGCATGTGTCTTTATAATAGAACGATTTATAATCCTTTGGGTATATACCCAGTAATGGGATTGCTGGGTCAAATGGAATTTTTATTTCTAGATCCTTGAGGAATTGCCACATTGTCTTCCATAATGGTTGAAATAATTTACACTCCCACCAGCAGCGTAAAAGTGTTCCATAAAGAAAATGTGGCACATATATGTTATGGAATTCTATGCAGCCATAAAAAACAGTGAGTTCATGTCCTTTGTAGACACATGGATGAATCTAGAAACCATCATTCTCAGTAGACACATGGATGAATCTAGAAACCATCATTCTCAGCAAACTGACACAAGAACAGAAAACCAAACACGGCATGTTTTCACTCATATGCGGGTAATGAACAATGAGAACACTTTGGCACAGGGAAGTGAACAACACTTACTGGGCCAGGTCAGTGGGTGGAGGGAAGGGGAGGGGAGGGACAGCAGGGGGGCAGGGAGGAGGGGGAGGGATAACATCAGGCATGTGCACATGTACCCCAGAGCCCAAAGTACAATAAAAATAATAATAATACATTTTATAAAAAAGATTCACAGGAGCAACATGAGGTGTGCTTTCTAGAAATGGGTTCATTTACCGAATATACAAGGAAAGATGATGATGTCAAAAAAAAAAAAAAAAAGAATCTGGTTTTGGGAAGCTAGGCAAATATATATATTTAAAGTTCCCCCAAGTAATTCCAATGTGCAGTCAAGGTTAAGAACTACTATTCTAAACATAAGCAAGCTAAGTTTTGATTTAGTTTTGAGGAACTGAGCAAGAATCATACAATGTAATTATTTTGACTTTGATTTTAGAAATCAAAGAGATTCTCAGAAAACAAATTATTATCCTTCACTATGTAGTTATGTGTGTTTACACAGTTAAAAAAGACAAAAATTTATTTTCTTTTAAAATTTTAATCAATTTTAGATTATGTTATGATAAAAATTCTATTTTAGATTATCACTCATTTTTCACTTTACAGGAATTTACATATTTTAGAAACTTTCTTAAAACACTTGTAAGACAGAAAATGAATATTCATATCATTATTTGTTGTGGCCCAGTATAAATTAAGAATAATGAAATGTGCAAACTTCCCTTGTTCTCCTTGCAGGGCATGTGATGGGGGTATGGCTGGCTTTTTCAGTGCCCCATTGTGCAAACCTTTAGGGGAGCATACACATAGGCAGGCTGTGGGGCTCCTACCTCACGGCAGTATCTAGGGGTGAATGTTTACAGCTTCTGAAGCCACAGTGAGTGTGTGTTACAGGTGCTCTTTTAGTTGAGCCATCTGCAGGCAGCTTGTGTTAGCTCAATTAGACCCCTGCCTTATCACAAAGACAGAGAGCTTTCTGTATCCCAGGGTTCTTGCCTTGGGGTAGCAGAATAATTGGATCATAGGTGGGCTTGGAGAATGAGTGCAAGGTTTTATTGAGTGGAATTAGCTCTCAGCAGATCAAGGAGCCAGGAGGGAGACGGTTTTCCCCTGGAGTCAGGCTGCTGGCAGCTGGGCTCTCCTCTGACTGCCCAGGCCAAACACCACCTCGTTCCACTGGTTGATAGCTTGCCGGAGTGCTGGCATCTGTCAGTGTGCTATTCTGCCAGCATGCTCCCCTAGACGTTCTCTTGCCATCCAGCTGCTTGTGTCTTCTTCCACCCATGTGTTTCTCTTGACATCCAGCAACTTGTGTGCCGGCCTGCTAGAGTCTCAGGGATTTTTATAGGCACAGGATTGGGGCATGGTGGGCCAGGGTGGTCTTTGGAAATGCAACATTTGGGCAGAAAAGTAGGAGTGCCCCTCCTCACCTAGTATTGTGGGCACAGGCCCAGGGGTAGAACCCTAGCCAGAGAACCACCCTTCTCTTCTCAGCACTTTCCTGCCCTCTTTCTGTATCAATGATACTCTCCTCTCACTTCATTCTGCTCCTGATCCAAATGTAAAATTCCTCATAGAAACCCCATGTGTTAAAATCCAGCACATACACATAAACCAAATACATATAGAATAAGAGTCTTCATAATTTTTACTCTTCTTACTCCCTTTAATTTTTCTTCATAGCATTTATCAACAGCTGACTTTATATATGCATCTATTTTTGACACTCATTCTGATTTTTCTGAAAAATATTTTAAGTGAAAAGCAAAAACAAATATTTACTGCTTATTTCAAGGGTGGATACTGAAAAGACACTGAATATTTACATATGAAATTTGAAAAAAAATTAATAAACTGTATGTTCTACAAGGGTGTGAGCTATGCCTTACTCTTCTGTGTTTTTTGTTACTATCAGAATGTTTATTGAACTGATCTACAAATGTACACAAGTAGAAGAAGAACAAGACATATGGACCTTGGAGCTCTGGCTTAGAATAAATTCCCATCTTTTTATAAAGATTATGCCATATTTCCTGCTACCAAACTTTGCAATGATTTGGCAGAACTCTGGAATAAATTAACCTTGTTTCCTTAGTGACTATAAAGATGTACAGGGATGTGACTAGTCTTTGCAAGACAGAGTATAGGTCTGTTCCAAGGGAGCAGTTTAGTTGATTTAGCTGATCTAAGACTTCTTAAATCTTTACATAAAAATATTCATCAATACTCTATAATTTTCAGAGCCCTGGATAAGGTAGGAAGAAACCTAAGTCTTGTTGCCTGATTTCCAAGATATGATTGCCGACCTTACCGTATTCATTTGTGTTTCATTCACACCATTGCCTTTCATTTGCGTTTCATTCAAACCATTGCCTTTCATCCAAGTTAAATATGAGATGAAGAAAAAATGTAGATAAAATACTTAAACATGGATTCATTCCATTTACATGCAAATGATGACTCTCAAATTGTTAAAAAGTACTCATACAAGTAGTTAGCCTGTGTCAAAGTTTTACTTAACTCATTATAGTCATAGAAGAACCTACAGAATGAAAACCTGATTCAAAGATGATATGAGAAATTCAGATTTACAAGGTTAGTGGAAAAACAAATCTGGAATAAGATTTCCTAGTATGGTATGAAACACACTAATATACCACAGGGAAATAAAACTATAACCTTTAGGGTTATCTTCTTTATCAAACAGAAAAAAGCGACACCTGGTTAATTTTCTACAAATCAGCCTCTAACTTTACAGAGTTATAAGACATGTGAATCATAATCAACTATAAATAATCAATCAGAATTATATTCCATGAGAGAATGAGATGACCCTCAGGAAGTCTTATTAGAAAATGTTCTGGTATAACATGAATTTAAAAATTAAAAACAAAAACATTTTTCCTTATTTCTAAGTTTGGGTTTTGTTTCTTTTCCCTGAACATATACTAGTTAATCTTAAATGGTGTGGTTTGAAAAATGTCTCCTCATTTTAAAGGGAAGAAAATTATTTGGGAAAAATAAAGATAATATAGAACATGAGTATTTTAGAAGAGAGGTCAAAAGTTATCTTGCTTTAAGAGCAGTAGAGGTAATTTCCATTTAATTACGCTTGTTTCACTCTCTAAGAGATAAAGAGATTAGTAAGACAACATTAAAAGCATTTTTATCTTCTCAGAAGAATTATGTTTAAAAAAACACGTAGTTCTTCTCCTTCTTAAAAAATATGGTTGTTTATGTCTACCTGTAGGCTAATAATAGTTAATAAAACTGCCAGGCCGGTAGAACATACTCTGTCCAAGGTGCTAGAGAGAATTAGAGAATTAAGCTACTTCTACTTTGAGGTATTTCCCCGAAGATACCTTCAGTTATTTCCTTGTTGAATTCTATTATTTTGGTGTTTTGGAGGCCCAGAGCTAAGTGTTGATGCTTCTACCTTGAAGTTCCTCTATTTGATTCTTTGTGGCATCTACTGATATTAACAGTGCTACATGTAGTTGATCATATTCTGTTTGGTGATGTTTTCTAATTGTTATGCATCTTTAAACCACAACATCCTCAAAACCCTGTATTCTGCTTGAGTTTATACATTTTATCTGTCCTTACACAAAACTTATACAGAGCTAGACGACTGGATTCAAGTAACTTCAAGCTCCTCTTAGGGCAGGGGATCTATTCACCTGTCTTCTAATCCTCAAAGAATGAGGAAAAGCAACGGTGTCCCATTTTAAGGTCAAATTTATGAGAAATTGCAGTAAGTGAATGGTTATTAACTTTCCCTTTCCTCTTCTCTTCCACTTTCTGGTGCTTCTCTTCTTTAGTCTGACACCACCTGTCATGCCTTTGCTCTCAAGGGTCTTTAGTGTGAACCACCTGAGAATGTAGACTTTTGAATGACTTTGGAAATAAGTTGTTATTTAGGCTTACCTGGATATAACACTGAAGATAATATTTATTAATATTAGGAAAAAAATAATTTTACATAGGTTTGGCAGGTTTGGATAAGACAAAACACTAAGTGCCTCTTGCTTACTGTCGTGAAGCAAGTCAGATTGATACTAACATTGGGTCTCATTCCTATCCGGATTAGTTCTGTTAAAAATGTCAATTTAGCAAAGCATATGTTGGCTCTGAAGTTAGGATGTCTACGTTTGATTCTGAACATTGTCCTTGATTCTAACAGTGATTCTCCAATGTGGCCCCTGAATTGGCAGCACCAGCATCACAGGAGAACTTGTTAGAAGTGCATGTTCTCAGGCTCTACTGCAGATCTCAATCAGAAACTCTAGAGATAAGACCCAGTACTCTGTATTTCAACAAGTTTTCCAGGAGTTCTCCACACTAAAGTTTGAGAACCATTGTACCACACTATTTGTGTAAGCCGTAAGTTATTTAACTTCTTTAAGCATCAGTAGCCTCTCTGGTAAAATGAGGTTAATAATATTTTACCTTAGACAGTGTTCCTAAAAATTAAAGGGGAGAATCCATGTAGGTAACTTAAGAGAGTGCTTGTCACAGAGTAACTGTCTGATAATTTTTAGCTCTTATTAGCTGTTATACACTGATGCTTGAAGCACAGATAATCGATTGAGTAGAGCCTAACCTGCTTTGCCACTCTTCTCAGTCCTGTCTCCTTTGACCCTTATTCATATAAATAGGAGATTCTAGGATGAATAAGATACGTTTGGTTCAGGTAATAAGAACACCACTATTTTGTATGATTAAGTCCTCTAGTTTTTATCTTCTGCCACTATGAAACTGGGGTAATAATTTATTTGTGTACTTGTTGAGAATTGTGATCAAACTCATAAAGCCTCCATCATAGGGCACATATTAGGTGTCTGACATAATATACTGCTGCTTCTGCTCCTTTATTCTCTTACGCTTTGGCTCCTTACTCTCCTTCCCTCTTCATGGCTATTCTTTGCAATTTGTTCTACAGGATTCTAAAGAATGATACAGGAGAAACCCCAGGAGTTTGAAAAATAGTTATATTCTCTCTTCTCATTCAATGTGAATTAGATGCTCCCTGGAGACCTTTTTATTTAGATAAGATGATGTTATAGATATCATGTGGGTGGATCAAAAACTCAGTAAGAACTTGGATAGTGTTTCTGATTGAGACAAACCAAATCTATTTATATCTCAACTTCAACAATATTAATAGATGCCCTTGCTAAGACAGAGATTGTCCAGTGCAGTCAACTTGCCCCCAGTTGCCTAGTTGAACTCTTCAAATAATGGTGTTTTATCTGGGTCTCAGTTCCTTTTGCTGAAAAGTTTGAGATTTAGTATCATTAGTAGCTAAATTAGTAGTTATCAGCAGTATTTGCTGTTGGACCCATGCATAACCTCCATCTCTGCCACCATGGCTACTGTATTCATGAGCTCACTCTTCCATCACTGGGGTGGGCAATGGCACAGCCTAACTCACATTAGTTGGTTGAGTCACTCTTCTGTTGTGGCTGCTGTCTAATGAGTATTAACATATGATGCAGTAATCTTCATCCTTATGCTGTCTTCCATAGCTGCATTCACATTTTCTTTTCCAAATCCTTTTTTCTAATACACCAATCTTTTCTTCCTAGGACTTTGACCATCCAGACAAGCTATTTACCACCACTGCTCTGTAGTCCAAGTTCATTAATATTGTTAGCACTGCCCAGTGAGGGCTTCTTCTCACCACTGTTCTTCAGAGGCACCTGTAATTTGCTATCATCAGCTATTCATGTGGATAATCAAATTGAATCAAATTTGGCCAGTGGAGCCTGTTCAAGCTGATTTCTATGTTCTTTTAATATGTCCTACATTTTTTGAGCATGTTCTTATTTTGTCTCAGAAAGATGTTCCAGGCTCATCTTGTACTTTCTCTGCCCCAACCCGGGGAATCAGTCATTTCTAGTCATTTTTCTAAGTAGTTCTGGTTCCTTTTATTCTCTGATTGAGAATAAAATTTAGAAGCCAAAATATGGGTGTTAGGTATATGTATTGCTATCGGGGTGTCACTGCTATCAGGTACTCTCATGGCACAGAGCTATAGTATGTACATATAAAATGTGTATATACACAGTGGTATTTACATACATTTATCTATACATTTATTATCTATCTATCCATCCATTTATCCATCCATAACCGATCTTTTGCCTCATTTCAACAATGGCCTACAGTACTCACGCAGGCATTCTACCAAACTCATATTGATTGATTCTTTACTCTGAGCTACTGTTTCACCATTCCTTATACAGATATTCTTCTCACGCTGTTTGGGCTTCAAAACCCAATGTTGAGCTTGCACAGGACATTGTAGTCCTGGAGGGATTTCTTTTTACCCTTCCTTAATTCTAACAGTTCATGCAAGGCTGACATCCTCTGTCTGGTAGAATTCCTCTTCACCCACTTCAGACGTTCTGTGCAGGTCACTCTCTTCTCTGATGCCCTCCTTACTCTGCTGAAAATTTGGTTTACCCCTTTGTGCCACTTTCCACTTGAAGCCTACCTTGTTCACTCTCTAACTTATAATGCTGTGGGACTTCTGGTTTTCCCCCCTGTCCCTACACCTTTATCACATTGCTCCACCATTATCTACTGCCCATTTTAGAGTTTGCATTCAAGGACCAGTTGATACCCAGCTATTTTAGGTTGGGTTCCCTGAGAAATTGATTTTATTAATAATATGGAGTTACTTGTAGGAACTATACTGGGAAATGCTCCTGGGAACAGTGCCTGTGAAGGAATGAAAGAATCGTTCAATCCCGTAGGTAGTTTTACAGTTCTTACTCCTTCAGAGTTACCCCAAATAGAGGTCCTTGTTCTATCACATCAACTAATCATTAGATGTGGGCTGCACCCAGGGAGAGGCCAGTGTGAAATGGTTGGCTCTTGCTGAAGCGAGAATCTGAGCAATAAACTCCAATATCCACCTGATTTGGTTTCTGAACCTGGACAAGAATAAAATCAATAGCTTCTCAGAGATACATGTTTTTAGACACATTCCCAGAGAGTATATTTCAATGACACCTGGACAGGGCATAGAAATATGTTTTTTTTTTTAAGTCTTGGATGACTCAATATTTGTCCTATAGTTGGAAGTTAATTAATATACTGACTTTGTATGTTATGCCTAAGATTTTTTTCTCTCAGAATAGGTAGATAGCACATGAAATTCAGAACTCTTAATTATAATTGTTCTCTTTGGTTACATTTTATGTACCATCTCTTCTGATGGTTGATCAAGGTACAAAGAATTATTTTTATTTGTTTTTTTCTGTTTTCTGTAGTCATGAAATGATGACCACATTTGTCATTAACATCATACAGAAGCAGCTCAAGTTTTTAAAAATGTTTAATGATTTTGTATGTTTTAATGTAGTACATAAACTATTCTATATTTGTTAAAAGGAAAACCATGGATTGCATATTGCATAACCATTACTTTAAAACATGTTGAAATCATGGAATTGGTGTTTTGAGGTGAATGTTTTCAGATCAGTACAAAACATTTTTGGAGATGGCCTTCAAGAGGAAGTGGGCTCTGCAGGATAAACTCTGCAGCAGTGTTGGCATCTGAAACTGTGGCAAGGAGAGGGAAACTAAAGATGTTGGAGTAAATGGTTCTAAAAAGCATGAGCAAGTATAGACTTAAATTATTGCTCTACACAAGTATACCTTATATTTTCTCCATAGTGGAGGCAATTCATAATTCATAACCCTCTGATGTCAAAGGAGGTGTTATGAATTTTATGGCACTTCATAAAATGTATCTTGAAAAATTTCTGAATACTATTTCTTGTCCATTAGGAATAGGCCTGCTTCTTTATTATTTCCTGTACTCTGTACCACATTGCAGGCTTGATAGAGTGAAATAAGAGAGTCATATAGAAATATGAGGGAAGGCTAATCCAGCATTAGTTAATTATATATCAGTCTTTTGCTGAGACTCTAAAAGAAGTAGTTTCAAACCAAACCAGAAACTGTCCATTCCTTTTATTAAATGACTGCCTAGATACACCCTAGAGAGTGTATAACCATCAAGAAATTAAGACTTACCTGTATATCTCCATTTCATGAAGAGATGTCTCCTTGATCTGTCTGCTGATCAAAGTATTGTGAATTTCATATGTGTGAAATACCATATATTTCATATATGTGAAATATCATATATGTGAAGTACAGAATTGTGAAATACCATAGTACAAAAGTATATCGTGTACTTAGTATGCTTAAAATATAAGTGGAAACTGACATTTTGTACACATTAAATTTTCCTATTTATATTCATTCAGTCAGCAAATGTTTATTTGATAATTACTATACCTGAGACACTGTGAGGTGCGGGGAGAAATAAAGGTGTTTAGGTTCAAGGTTAACTGCTGATGAGCTCCCCAGAGCTCTTTTGAGAAAGGCTTATCTCTCTGTGCTTTGAATATCTTCATTGTTGGGGAATTCTGCCTAATTAACTACAATATTAGATAGTTTTGTTGACATTTCTGTCTCACTTCATACATTATCTTAATTCTGTTTCTTGGAATCACATAATATCCTAATTCCTTTTTCTCATGATTTTATTTAAAATATTTGAAAATAGCTATTATTATTTAGCAGACTACACATCTAGAATAATTAGTTTTGTCTTTCAAACACTAAAATCATATACTATGGTAGTTATTTTGGGCACTTGAGAATATAGGACTGAGAAGGTAGGAAGTGGTGATAGACATTATGAAGCAATGTTACCACTTAACTAGCTCTGGTATACACGGTGAGCTTCAGGCAACAAGTCATCTTCAATGAGAAACACCTAATAATCTATTTAACCTATATTATGAACTATTAAAGGAAAACAAGGTGAAAATTTGCTAAATATTTGGATAAATATTAAAATCTTATAAGAATTTATAATTTTGTGCATTCATATATTTATGCCATTATATGTTAATTAAAATCTATGAAAAGATAAAATCCAGTATTTGGCTTTGGTTATAAAGCACACAGGAAAAGGATGTAGAACTGAGGATAAGTATCTGCCATCCTGTATCACAGTTTAAGATATATAATGGAAGAATCCTAGTCAAGACAGGAAAGGTAAACTCAGAGAGACCCATGGAGCTTGGAGCTCCTAGCTTGCTTTCCTCCAGCTGCTGCACCTCCCCTTCCCAGGATGGTACATTCTGGTACTCACTAATATGGCCCAATTTAATCTTCACCTAGATACTGTGATAATTCATAGAATTGTCCAAAAACAATAGAGATCAACGATTTGGAATCAACTCAGTAGAATCCTGTTTTACTTGTTACTATCCTTTTATATATGAATGATAAAGAGATGATCATATTGTTCTCATAATGTTGTATTTTGAATATTAAAAACAATAGTATATTTCTATTACCAGTAGAATGCTTATCACATTTTGAAGACTCAACAATTACCAGTTATTTATATTTTTAAGTTGTTAGGTAAGTACAAATTAACAGTTGTTTGTGTGGTAAGAAACACTTAATGAGATCTAGCCATTAGTACTCTTACATTTTTAAAAGAAAGGCTGTAAATATATATATTCTTCTCACCAGATGTTCATTTTCTGGACTGAACTTTATTGAGCCTCTCCTTCCTGCTGGATTAATCTGATATAATGGACAATGTAGCTCTTAAGTTATTTATTCCACTTTTCTATCTATAGGTCAATTTATATCTGAAATTTTGTTTAAAATTCTTAATTTTACCTTTAACTCTCTTTAAAAATTAAACCTACTTTTTCAAATTATTTTTTATACAGCTTTGTAATTATATAAACTATAAATTATAACAGATGTAATTTTTTAAAAAATTTGGTTGTTTACTTTTTCTCAGTAGTTAGAAAGAAAAAAATTGAAATTGACTGAATGGAAAAATCTTACATAATTTTCTTTAATTTTTCCTTGAATTGCAGGAAGAACTTTACCTAATGGTGAAAAAATAAAAACTGAACAAGAGGATTTGAAATTTATGTAAAAAATCAGTTTTACAGTGGTATTTGGATTTTGACACATGGAGCACAGTGAAAATTAGAAATAATATTCTGTTCAGTTAATTCTTGAGAAACATGACTCTGAAGAATACTACTAAGGGAAAAACATTTCATATATTTATATATTTTTAAAATATAAGAAAAACTCTTTAAAGAGCTTAATTTTGAGCATCAAATCTGTGTTAAATTTTTATCTCTGTGTAACAAATTACAACAAACTTAATGGCTTGAAACAGCACAGATATATTACCTCACAGTTTCTTAGATCAGGAATTTGGGCAAGATTAATTGGGTGTTCTGCCCAAGTTCTTGAAAGGTTGCAATCAAATTGCCTGACAGAGCTGGAGTCACATCTGGGACTGGGAAGCCTCTTGGAAGTTCACATGGTTGTTGGCAAAATTAACTTCAATGCAGCTGTAAAATTCATGGAGACTGTGTCTTTAAGGCTAGTAGAAGGTGGCACTTCATTTTCTTTAAAGGACTCACCTGATTAAACTAGGTCTACCTAGGATAATCTTTTAATTAACTGGAAGCCTTCCAATTAGGAACCAATTATGGATACACTATCCTATTTTATTTACAAGTCCTGCCCACACTCAAAGGAAGAGTACAGAGAATGTGTACACAAGGAGATGGTGAATCTTAGAATTTGACATAACACAATATTTTAAGAGGAAAACCACCACACTTAAAAAAATGATGTATTATATGAAATTTCAAACTTTCTCACTTTAATATATTGAGTGCAATGACTATTTCCACTCAAAGTAACCACCTCAAGATGTGATTAGTTCATCTTCACTTTCAGCTGCTCTGCCTCTTCTGCTTATACCTGTTGTCTGTCTGTGGATCACGGGCAATATCCAAAGAGTTATTTCTAAGAGCTAATTTCCCTTCAGAGTAATGAGAAGGCAGTAGGAAATGCAAACACATAATTAACAGATGCTGACTGATAGACTGATACATTCATTCTTTCAGTGATTCAGTGCATATCCTGTGTTCTGTCTCCATACCCTCTGACAGATGATCCATGAACCACAGAGTAAGCCTGTCAGGAAATCAGAATAGAATGACTTCTTTTCATGCATAGAATATTGCCATATGTTGCCATAGAAATCTATTGAAGATTCATTTTTTTTCATGTTTCCACAGTCTTTCATTTGACAATTAATGATAGGGAAACATGATAACAATTCTTCAGAGGGCTTTAATCTCTTAAAGCTTTCAGCTAAGATATACTAGCTAAAGGAAGAAAAAACAATCTTTATGTACATTTTGATCACTTTTATTCTTCCTTTTATTTTTGGCAATTTGTATATCTTTAAATCCTTTTTCCACCCTTTTTCTCACTTGAGTAATTTCTTTACATGACCAACACCTTATAATGTGATGGAATTAAACTTGCTTCAAACTGACCCTCAATTACGATGCTGCCAGGGTATTCTTGATGGATATTTTGAATTGTTATAAGATTACTGGACTGAGGAGTGTTTCCACAGCTCAGCATCAGCAAAATCTAATCTGTTTTCTGGCTGCAACATCAGCTTGCAAAGATGGTGATCAGGCAGAATTCCAGCAGCCACAGTCAAAGCACCTGCAGGCTGGCAGTTTTGCCAGAACACCAAAAGTAATGATGGAATCAGGAAGTGCTATAGTCAGCTCACATAATGAAGACAAAAATGATAATTAGCCTTGTGGTAATTTGAATTACTGAACTATATCTTTGTTGTGCTCCAAAATATTCTAATAATAGATACTAAATAATTTAATCTGTTGAGATTGTATAATTTTAAGAAACTGAAGGTAATGGCATTTTTTTTTCAAAATGAAAATAAATTGACATAATTTTACACATAAAAATTCAGCCTGTGTAGAGCCCAAGCATCAGTCATGGCCCCAAGTAAAATTCAGTAGAAATGATTGTCAACTTAGTTCTTATACAACCTGAGTATATTTTGCTCCGAGTTTACTGTACCAGAATATTATTACCATATGTACATGAAGGTGTACTGACATAAAAATTACCATCTTAAACTTTGGTAATTTATAGTCTATCTTAAATATTATTATAAATGTATAACAGCTTAACTTTCAATTAATCAAATTTATAAAACACACTTCTATTTACTTTATCTGAGCAATAACTGTTAAAGGATCTGCTGAGAGATACATATTCTTTTTGCATTGTTAATTTGAGTTTTAATTCATCCCACAGTGATTAATAACCAATTCAAAATATTTCAATAAATTCTCAGTATCTGTAGGTTGCTGGTGTGAGTATAAAACTAAAAAAGAGTTTTGTAGTAATTCAGAAAGTAGAACTAAGTATTTACTAGAAAAATTTTCAGATAGATCCTCTAACCTGACTGAGTAAATACATGCCTATGTAATTGTTTAACATAGTTTAAAGGTACATGAGTTTAAGAGGCCCATTTGTTATCAGTGAAAGTCTGCATATAAACTATTTTTGTAGGGTTGAGATGTTGTAAATGTACCAATATACAGACAAAGGGAGTAGATAAATACAAATACTTGAAGAAGGAAAATTACTCTGAGTACTTCTATAAATTGAGTCCACATAATTTTATGGTTAAGGGCCAGGCCCTTAATGTACATAGACTGAGATTTTATCTTGCCTCTACTATTTGCTGATTTTGTACTCTTACAAAGTTTCCTAATCATTCTGTGCTTCATTTTTTAATGGGCAATAATGGAGACACCAAAGAGTATCTGTCCCATTGAAATACTGTATTACGTAGATAAGCATATTATTTACAGTGCTTAGTACACATGCATATTTTTTACGGTGCTTAGTATTATGGTGCTTATTTGGGGTACTTAGTACAATGCCTAAAACACCAGAATACTATAAAGTTTGGCTAATATTTTTGTTATTTGTGGGCTCCATCTTTGTTAGACTGAGCCTTCAGGAAAAATGTATTATGTGCCAAGCATAATGCTAGAATTCAGGAATACAAAAATGAGCAATACAAGTTCCTATCTTTACAGAGCTTACCTTCTATTGACAAAGCGGTAGACTGGTGCTTTCAAACTAGCATATATTAAAATTACCGGGAAGCCTTGTTAAAACACGAATTGCTATGCCCCAACCCCCCAAAAATGTAATTTAGTATGTCTTGGGAGGAGCCTGAGAATGTATATTCTAACAAGTTCACAGGTGATGCTGACACTGTTAGCATGGGAATCACACTTTGAGAACCCTAGCCTAATAGATAATTTCTAATATAGTGAGGTAGTTTTTCTTACATGGATATAAACAGAATGGTATAGGAGTACAACCATCTGGACCAACCAGGGATTTCAAGAGGCTGTTTTAGAAGAGATGGTGCCTGAAGTGATAATTGAGGGATACATATTAACCAGGTGAACAGCTGCAAAGAGTATTTTACATATAAGCATTACCAAAGGCAAAATTTATATGAAACGTTGCTTTGTGTGGGAATTTTTTTCTAGTACTGTTTTAGGAATATTTCCTTGCTTTTTATCTATGTATGATTTACTTCCTTTTCAAAAATATTAAAAAGTTATCTGATGTTTATCTGCTCTTTCATAAGGTAATCAAATATCATTTTTATACTTGCCTTGAAAAATAAGTCCAAATTCTTATGAAGTTAAAACTATTTATATTCCTAAATTTTGATATAGATTATTAAGTTACAATATCAGTATTTCCCATTTATATTCTTTTTTCAATAGTAGGTATAAAATTAGGTAAGTGTATATTTTCATAACTGTTATTTTATGTAACTATGAAACATGAAATCAAATATTATGGCCTGAATGTGTTTCTGTGGTTTAAATAGTACAAAATGAGTGTTCAAAATAGATGCTCAATTGATTAATTTTTATAATTAATAATTTTATTTCCACACAATACAAGAAATTCAGTAAAACAATCCAGTATCTAAAAGGCAAAGTAACTGTTTTAAGAATGAACCATACTGAATTTCTAGAGCTGAAAAACTCACTACAAAAATTTTATAATACAATAGGAATTATTAATAGCAGAAGAGACCAAGCTGAGGATAGAATCTCAGAGCTCAAAGACTAGTTCTTCAAATCAACTCAGTCTGAGAAAAATAATTTTAAAAGTTTAGAAAAATGTGCAAAATCTTTGAGAAATACAGTATCATCTAGAGACACAAGATTTATAATTCATTGGCATTCCTGAGAGAGGAGAAAGAATAAGCAACTTAAAAAACATATTTGAGAATATAGTCCACTAAATTTCCCTAAAGGAGTTGGCATACAAATCCAAGTTATACAAAGACCCCCAGCTAGGTATAAGACAACAATCTTCAAGACATATAGTTCATTAAATTTAATAAAGTCAATGCAGAGATAAGAATCTTGAAGCCAGCTAGAGAGAAAGATGAAGTCATGCTCAGTGGAAACCCCATTAGACTAGCAGCAGATATTTCAGCAGAAACCTTACAAGCCAGAAGAGACTGGGGGCCCTATTTTCAGTGTCCTTAAATAAATGAAATTTCAAACAAGGATTTCATATCCCACCAAACTAAGCTTTATAAGTGAAGAAGAAATAACATCTTTCTTAAACCAGTAAATGCTAGGGGAATGCAATTCAATTAGGCCAGCCTTGTAGGAGGTCCTTAAAAGAGTGTTAAACATGCAATAGTAAGAATGACACCTGCTACAACAAAAACACACTTAAGCACACAGCCCACAGGCACTATAAAGCAGCTATGCTTTCAGGTCTACATAACAACCAGCTAACAATATGACAGAATCAAAATTACACCTATCAGTACTATCCTTGAATGTAATTGAGCTAAACTACCCACTTAAAAGACACAGAGTGGTAAACTGGATAAAAAGACAAGACCCCACCATCTGTTGTCTTCAAGAGACACATCTCACATGTAATGATACTCACAGGGGCAAAGTAAATGAACGGAGAAAGACCTACCATGCAAATGGAAACATAAAAGAGCAGGAGTTCCTATGTTTATATCATATAAAACAGATATTAAGCCAATAAAAATTAAGAAGGACAATGAAAGGCACTACATAATTATAAAGAGTATAATCCAACAAGAAGAATTAACTATGCTAAATATATATGCACCCAACACAGAAGCACTCAGATTTATATAATAAGTTCTTCCAGGCTTGTAAAAAGACTTAGGACAACCATAAGTGCAGACTCGAACACCCCACTGACAGTGTTAGACAGATCTTTAAGGTTTAAGATCAACAAAGAAACTCTGAACTTAAACTCCACACTTGACCAATTAAACCTAAGACATATCCAGAACACTCCACCTAACAATCACAGAATATACATTTATATTATTCTTATCTGCACACAGAACATATTCTAAGATTGACTACATATTTGGTCACAAAGCAAGTCTCAATAAATTCAAAGAAAACTGAAATACACATTCTTGGACCACAATGCAAAAAAAAAAAAAAGAAATCAGCATCAAAACAATCTCTCAAAACTTCATAAGTACATGGAAATTAAACAACTTGCTCCTAAGTAAAACTCTTGGGTAAACAATGAAATTAAGTCAGAAATGAAAAAAGTCTTTGAAGTCAATGAAAACAGGAACACAACTTATCAAAGTCTCTGGGATGCGGCTAAAGCAAGGTTAAACGGAAAGTTTATAGCTCTAAATGCCTTCATCAAGAAGTTAGAAAGATCTCAATTTAACAGTCTACCAGAACAAAAGAAAAACTAAAATTAGAGAAAAACATAATGAACCTGAGATGTAGAAATCCAGATAAAAGATTAATGAAACCAAGATTTGTTCCTCAAAAATATATAAATGACATTGCTAGACTGCTACCTAGATTAACAAAGAAAGAAAGATTAAAAGATCCAAATAAGTAAATCAGAAGTAATCATAATATTATAAGTGATCCCCCGAAAGACAAAAGATCACCAGAGAATACTGTGAACAACTCTATGCATACAAATTAAAAAATCTAGAGGAAATGGATACATTTCTAGAAACACACAATCACCCAAGATTGAATCAGAGATTGTAACACTGAAGAGAATGTTATGCTCTGAAATTGAATCAGCAAAAACAACAACAAAAACCAAAAATACCAACCACAAAGAGCCCTGAATGGATTCACAGCCAAATTTTACCAGATGTACAAAGACAAACAGGCACCAATTTTACTGAAATTATTTCTAAAACAAATTGAGGCAGAAGAACTTCTCCCTAATTCATTCTATAAAGGCAGCATTGGCCTAATACCAAAATCAGGCAGAGACATGACAAAGAACTTCAGACCGATATGCCTGATGAACACAGATGCATAAATCAACAAAATACTTGCAAACTGAATCAAATAGCACATCAGAAAGTTAATGCACCATGATCAAGTAGCCTTTGTTTCTGGGACAAAGTTGCTTCAACATACAAAAATCAGTAAGTGTGATTTACCACACAAACAGAATCAAAAGCAAAAAAAACATGATTATCTCAATAAATGCAGAAAAGACTTTCAATAAAATTCAACATCTCTTCATAATAAAAACTCTCAACAGACTGGGTAAAGAAGTAACGTACCTCAAAACAATGAGTCATCTATAAGAAACTCACTGCCACATCACACTGAATGGGCAATAGCTGGAGCTATTCCTATTGAGAACTGGAACAAGGCAAGATGCCCATTCTCACCACTCCTATTCAACATAGTACTTGAAGTCCTAGTAAGAGCAATCAAGCAAAAGAAATAAATAGGCAGGGTATGGTGGCTCATGCCTATAGTCCCAGCACTTTGGGAAGCCTAGGTGGTCAGGGAGTTTAAGACCTACCTGGCCAACATGGTGGAACTTATATCAACAGAAAATACAAAAATCAGCTGGGTGTGGTGGCAGGAGCCTGTAATACCAGCTGCTTGGGAGGCTGAGGCAGGAGAATCACTTGAGCCCAAGAGGCAGAGCCTGCGGTGAGCCGAGATTGTGCCATTGCACTCCAGCCTGGGTGACAGAGCAAGACTCCATCTCAAAAAAATAAATAAAAATTAAAATTAAAAAATAAATAAATGGCATCCAAAAAAGAAAAGAAGTTGAACTATCTCTATTCCCTGACAGCATGATTCTATACTTAGAAAACTCTGAAGACACACCACCAAAAGGTTACTAGAACTGATAAATGAGTTTAGCAATGATTCAGGATACAAAATCAGTGTACAAAAATCAGTAGCATTTTTATACACCAATAACATCCTGCCTGAGAGTCAAATCAAGAACACAATCTCATTTACAATAGCCACACACAAACAAATGAATTACCTAGGAATACAGCTAAGCAAGGATGTGAAAGCTCTCTGAGAGGACAGCTACAAAACAGTGCCGAAAGAAATTAGAAGTGACAAATAAATAGAGAAACATTCCATGTTCATAGATTGGAAGAATAAATATTGTTAAAATAGCCGTATTGCCCAAAAGACTCTACATATTCAATGCTATACTTAAACTGCCAATGTCATTCTTCATAGCATTAGGGGAAAAAAACTATTCTAAAATTCATATGGAACCAAAAAAAAAAAACCCAGCAAAGTCTAAGGCATCACACTATCAAACCTCGAAGTATAATCTCTATGCAACTTAAATCAACAAACAAAAAACAAATGGATACATAGACTAATGGAATAGAGTAGAAAACTCAGAAGTAAAGCTGCACATCTACAACCATCTTATCTTCAACAAGGCCAATAAAAGCAAGCAATTTGGAAATCACTCTCTGTTCAATATATGGTTCTGGGATTACTAGCTAGCCATATTCTGAAGAATGAAACTAGACTCCTATCTTTCCTTTCAACATATTCAAAAATTAACTGAAGATGGATTAAAGATTTAAATGCAAGACCTCAAACTAAAAATTCTAGGAGGAAACCTAGGAAATACTCTCCTCAACATCACCCTTGGCAAATAATTTTTGGTTAAGTACCTAAAACAATTAAAACAAAAACAAAAATTGACAAGTGGGACCTCATTAAACTAAAGAGCTTCTTCACAGCAAAAGAAACCATCCACAGAGTAAACAGACAGCCTACAGAATGGGAGAAAATTTTCACAAACTACGTATCTGACAAATACCTAGTTATCTAGTCTGATATCTAGTCTATAAGCAACTTTAATCAACAAGCAAAAAACAAATCACCCCATTAAAAATGGACAAAAGTCATGAGCAGATACTTCTCAAAAGAAATTCAAGTGGACAGCAAGCATGAAAACAACCACTCATCATCACTAATCATTAGAAAAGTGCAAATAAAAACCATAATGAGATGCCATTTCACACCAATCAGAAGAGCTATTATCAAAAAGTGAAAAAACAACAGATTGCTCACAAGGCTGTGGAGAAAAGGAAACTGTTTGTGGGAATGTAAATTATTTCAGCCACTATGGAATGTAGTTTGGAGATTTCTCAAAAAACTTGAAACAGCTACCATTTAACCCAGCAATCCCATTACTGAGTACATACCCAAAGGAAAATAGATCTTTATACCAAAAATACTCTTGAACTTATATATTCATTGTTGTGCTATTCACAATAGAAAAGACACAGAATCAACTTAGGTGCCAATCAATAGTGGATGGGATAAAGAAAATGTGGTACATCTAAAACATGAAATATTATACAGCCATCAAAATAATGAAATCATGTCCTTGGTAGCAACATTTATGCAACTGGAGGACATAATTTTAAATTAATTCATTAAAGAAGAGAAAACCAAATACTTAATGTCATCACTTAAAAGTAGGAGCTAAACATTGAGCATACATGAACATAAACATGAGAATACAGACACTGTGGACTCCTGGGGGTGGGTAGTGATGAGGGAATGGGTTTCAAAGCTACTTGTTGGCTACCATGCTTACTTACTACCTGAGTGCAATATACCCATGTAACAAACCTGCATGCACACATATTCCCTGTGTGGAAAATACAATTTGAAATTTTTAAAAAATTATTGCTTTTGTAAAATTACTCAAAAAAAGAGTCTATCACTAATTTTCACTACTAAAGAATAACTATCATTAGTATTTGAAGTCCTCAAAGTAAGATATTTCTCTATAAAGACTCAAGGATAGACAAATAGAAATAATTTTTTAGCTTATCAAAAAGGATAAAATATTTGTAAACCATACATCTGATAAGAGATTATCTTAAAAAATATACGAGGAACTCAAGCAACTCAATAGCAAGAAAATGGGTAACCCAATTAAAAATGGGCCAAGGACTAGAATAGACATTTCTGAAAAGAAGACATACAAATGGCCAGTTATATGAAAAAAGGTTGAGCATTACCAATCATCAGAGAAATGCAAATTGAAACTACAGTGAGATACCACTTCACACCAGTTAGAATGGCCATTATCAAAAAGACCAGAGATAGTGTCGAGTAGTATGCAGAGAAAAGGGAACCACTGCACACTGTTTATGGGAATGTGAATTAGTACAGCCAATAAGGAAACAGTATGCAAATTCTTCCAAAAATTAAAAATAGAACTATTGTGTCATCCAGCAATCCCACTTTTGGGTACATATCCACAGGAATTGAAAACAGGATTATGAAGAGATACCTGCACTCCCATATTCACTGCAGTTTGATACAAAGTAGCCTCAATGTTAAAATAACCTATATGTCTGTGAACAAATGAATGGGTTAAAAAATGTGGTGTGTGTGTGTGTGTGTGTGTGTGTGTGTGTGTGTGTGTGTGTGTAGGTATGTACATATATATATACACATATATACACACACACAATGGAATATTATTCAGCTTTAAAAAACAAAATTTTGTCTTTTATGTAAACATGGATTAACCTGGAGTACATTATACTGTTAAATAAACTAAGCACTATGTAAACATGGATTAACCTGGAGTACATTATACTGTTAAATAAACTAAGCACAGAAAGGCAAACACTGTGTAATACAATTATATGTAGATTTTTTAAATGTCAAACATGTAAAAGCAGAGCCAAACAAGGTTACCAGGAGTTGAGGCTGGTGGTGGTAGGGGACTGAGGAGATACTAGTCAAAGTATGCAAAGTTTCAACCAGGAGGAATAGTTTTGAAGATTTATTGTACAATATAGTGATCATAATTAATAATATTGTGTGCTTGAAAATTCCTAAAAGAGCAGATTTTAAAAGTTCTTACAACCAAAAAGTGGTGACTATATGAGATAATAGATGTGTTAAGTAGCTTGATATAATTATTTCCCAATGTATATATATTTCAAAACAACATGCTGTATACCATAAATATATACAATTTTTATTAATTAAAAATATGAATAATTTTAAAAAGAAATTAAATACATGAAATAAAGGTAGAATTTATGGAGGCATTTACTTAACTAAATGTTTAAGGTGATCAAATGTTATTAAAAGTTGCATAATTTACAACTTTTTTAAATGTATAAATAGAACCCTCAAAATTGTAAGTTGAACTTTGAAGCCTAAGAAAAATTAGGCTTGCTTTTACATTTCTTGTTACATGACAATTAAACAGAGTTGTGATTTCTGAGATAGTCAGTAATCAGAGGATTAAAATAAATGAGAAGAAAAATTCTGTGGCAAGAAAAAAGAAAAGTAATAACAATAACTATAAGAACAAAAACCTGGTATAACCTGAAAATAGCAATGATAGTATGGGTGCAGCAGAATTGAAAGGAAATAACTTCATGCAATAAAGAACAGACCTTATTAAGTTGTATGGGTGTTATTCTAAGCAAAAATCACAGACCTTTGGACTTTTTTTTTTAAGTATTTTTAAAAGAAGGGTTGACACAATACATGATTTAGACATTAAAATACTTTCTTGCTCTAGTTGGAAAAGACAAGTTATTTCAGACAAAAGAGGACATATTTCTGAACCACTTAAATATTGTGATATATACAGATTGCCAAGAAACAGGAAAATATGAACAACTCTATTATTCATCAGGTAGCTGTAAATTTTGGTAACTGTAGCATAACCAATATTCATAGGCATGGCTTTGGGACGTGTAAATTGGTACAACCAGTTTGCAAAACTACCAGTATTCATTAAAACTACCTATTTGTGTAGCCTTTTCTTTGGCAACACATTACTCCTATCTATACACTTAACAGAAACAAGCACAGATCTGTAAATCAGTGAATATATTTAAGAGTGTTCAAAACAGCCCTACCCATTATTTCCCCCAACCTGGAAACTGCCTCAGTGTCAATCAATAGTAAAATAAATGCCAAAATTATACGATAGTAATGCAAAAAAAATGAAAAAACTGTAAGTATGTCTAGCACATTTGGATGACTCTCTCAAACATAAGGTTGCATGAAAAAAAAAAAACAGATACAAAATAAGACTGTTGTTTCCATTTATGTAAGTTTCGAAAAACAGGCAAAATTAACTTACGCTGAGAGACATGGTCTGGTCTTCCAGGTTACTGACTATTTCTGACGTCCTGCTAGTATTCTATTTCTTGACTTGAGAGAGGTATATACAATTTGAGAAAATGACCTTGTGCACCTATGAATTTTGTATAATTTTGCCTTATTCCCCTTTAATAATATGCTGGAAACATAAAAGAAGAAAATTTTGGCTTTAAAATTTTGTATCTTAAAGTTAAATTTTAATAACAATTCTCAAAAAAACTTTCAAAAAATGGGCTCATCCTATATATGATTTTTCTCTAAAATTATTAATCTTATTTAATTATAAGCATCTAAAGTGAAATGAAAAATGTAACGTTTTGCTAAAAATATTCAGTTTCTTCACTGTAAGAAATATCAGTTCTCTAATGATTGCTATCATGGTAGGGAAAAATAATTTTGAGGGTACAATTGTGCTGTTTTAATTTTAGATTGTGTTTTTTGAGTTTCAGCTAAGAGATAAAGAAATGAGTAAACTATCTCCAGTCTTCTTGATCTTTATCTTCATATTCTGATTTTTGTTTTTTTATTACTATTTTTATGTGGTGAAGTTTTACAACATTTACATTCTCTTTGCTTCAGGTAGGAAGCTTCTCTTTTTTTGTTGTTCAATTGTATTTTTTTTTGTTCAATTGTATAATCTGGGGTACATGTGCATGTCCTGCATCCTGCAGGATTGTTGCATAGGTACATACATGCCACGGTGGTTTGCTGTCTCCATCACCCGCTCCCCCCACTCCCAGTCACATTTCTTCCAGTGTTATCCCTCACCATCCTCCCTGCCTCCCCAACTATCCCTCCCTTCCCCTCTCCTCCAGCCCCCAACCTGGCCCTGTGAGTGTTGTTCCCTTCCCTGTTCCCAAGTGTTCTCATTGTTCATCACCCACCTATGAGTGAAAACATGTGGTGTTCGTTTTCTGTTCTTGTGTCAGTTTGCTGAGAATGATGGTTTCTATATTCATCCTTGTCTCTACAAAGGACATGAACTCATCATTTTTTATGGCTGCATAGTATTCCATGGTGTATATGTGCCACATTTTTTTGTCCAGTCTATCATTGATGAGCATTTGGGTTGGTTCCAGGTCTTTGCTATCGTAAATAGTGCTGCAATGAACATACGTGTGCATGTGTCTTTATAATAGAACAATTTATAATCCTTTGGGTATATACCCAGTAATGGGATTGCTGGGGTCAAATAGAATTTCTATTTCTAGATCCTTGAGGAATCACCACACTGTCTTCCACAATGAT
>CAUYQU010095018.1:0-34434 GCA_963574635.1 Cheracebus regulus | reverse complement strand
GAGAGGCATTCTGATTTCGGGTGTTCTCAGCCTTTTTGCACTGGTTTCTTCCCATTGTTGTGGATTTATCCACCTGTCGTCTTTGTAATTGCCGATTTTCAGATTGGGTCTCTGAGTGGACGTCCGGCTTGTTGGTGATGAACTTTTTTCTGTTTCTTAGTTTTCCTTCGGGGGCGCCCCTTCCCCACAGAGCTGGGCCTTCCCGGGTTCAGCTGTGCTTTCTCCATCCTCAGCGCTTCCAATCGCTGTTCTCCTTGTGGGGATGGGACCAGCCGAGCCCGACTAAAAGAGCAACCAGTCCCGTACATGCCGCACCGAGAAGCCCTGCGCCGGCCAAAAGAATTGCGCTGGCGACCCGTGTGGCTCCTTCGCCAGGAATCTCCCAGTCTGTGGGCATCAAAAATTCATCTGCAATTTCGGCATCCACTCGCTCTCTGCGCTTTCACTGGGAGCTACAATCCCGAGCTGCTGCTACGCGGCCATCTTGGATCTCTCCGACAACCAAAAATTTTGACAGATAATATCACTGGGGGCATGGGGATCATCTCATGTCGGGAATGCTGATGGCCTTAAAGCATATACACTTTCACTTACTGGCTGTTCCACCTTGGAAAAATAACCAAACCTCTCTGTGCCCTTTTCCTCACCTTTAACATGGGTAAATAGTATCTCTTACATGGTTGGGCTGTGAAAATTTAGAAAGGTTATAACTAAAGGGCAGACTCATCATGGTGCCTGGCCCTTACGGGTACTCAGTTGGGGTGATATTCTGTCTTCAGAATAAACTGTGCAAAGGAGCAATAGCTATCCTCATTTTACAGATGAAGAAATTGGGACTTGGAGACAAAGAAGTTGGTCTCCAGTTGCTAGCTGTGAAGTGACGTCAAAAGCAGGCATTTGACTGGGCGCAGTGGCTCACATCTGTAATCCCAGCACCTTGGGAGGCCGAGGCGGGTATATCACTTGAGCTCAGGAGTTTGAGACCAGGCTGAGAAACACAGTGACACCTTTTCTCTACTAAAAATAGAAAAATGAGCCGGGCATGGTGGTATATATCTCTGGCTTCAGCTACCCCGGCGGCTGATGTGGGAGGATTGCTCGAGCCCAAGATTTAGAGGCTGCAGTGAGTTACGATTGCGCCACTCTACTCCAGTCTTTCAGGCTGGGTGACTGGGTAAAACTCTGCCTCAAAAAATAAAAATCAGGCATTTACGTTCTCAGGATTAATTCCTTTTGCTAATTTCTTTCTTTATAGGTACAAAAGGGCCTAATTGCAAACTCTGAGCTGGTGGTGATAAGACTAATGGATTAGATCTGTCAAGGCAGGACTAGGGCAAGGCGAATGAGACACTAGCCTCAGGCACAAAATTTAAGGAGTTGCCAAATAACTAATCAAGCTAAATAACATTCAATGCAGTACTTTGAAAAATCAAAAATTAATGCAGAAAAATCCATGATGAACAAAGTATCAAGGACATGATCCACCCCTGTGTCATTAACCTCACCCCAATCCTACCCTTGGGATTTGCAGATCTGTGAAACCACACTCAGTGGGCACAGCTGGCAGCCAAAGCCTGTCGGTGCCAATTCAAAGGATGACATGGGAGAAAACAATGCCCTCTTCTGACAATGAGCACTGCTTCTCTTCTGGGGAGCCGGTTCATCCTTGCCCCTGAGGGCAGCATCTCAATGCCGGAAGTGGTTTCGGAGACAACAGTGCTTTTCTCCTTGATCCCTTCATGAGACATGCAGGTAAAAAGGTTGCAGGCAGGTCACACAATGCCATAGGAGCCCGTGCCTCATCGCTTGTCACTGGCCACTGCACTGCCCTGGATCCTTCACCTTTCTCAGTTCCACTTATGCAAACGTGCCAGGACTTGTCACCACGCGGGTGGCAAATCTGAAGCAGCCTGTAACTATCAAGTTGGCCTTTCCAGGCTGACCACAAGGGGGCATGGTGAGGACACAGGACCAGGAGGCAGAAGGCTTCTCATAGCGGCTGACGTGGGGACCAGCAGGGAGCTGGCTGCTGGCCAAATTGCAGTTTCTTATTCTTCCATTAATGGTTTTGTCACTTCCTAGCTTCCTCTTATTTATGTATGCTTTACTTTTTATTTTGAAATAATTTCAACTGTGCATAAAAGTTGCAGAAATAGCACAAAAAACTCTTAAATACCCTCAACCCACATTTACCAAGGCACGTTTTGCCACATTTGCTTTGCCGCTACTTTTCAATATTTACATATTATTATTTTTTTTAAGATGGAGGCTCACTCTGTTGCCCAGGCTGGAGTGCAGTGGCACCATCTCGGCTCACTGCAACCTCCGCCTCCCGGGTTAAAGCAATTCTCCTGCCTCAGCCTCCCGAGTAGCTCGGATTGCAGGTGCATGCCACCATGCCCAGCTAAGTTTTCTATTTTTAGTAGAAATGGTGTTTCACCATGTCGGCCAGGCTGATTTCCAACTCTTGACCTCAAGCGATCTGCCTGCCTTGGCCTCCCAAACTACTGGGATTACAGGCGTGAGCCACGGTACCCAGCCTACAGATTAATTTTTTTCTGAACTGTTCAAGAGTTAAGTTGGAGACATTGTGATCCTGTACCCTTAAATACTTTAGGGTGTATCTATCAAAGATATGTACATGTTCTTACATAACCCTAGACAGTTATCAAATCAGAAGTTTTAGCGATCATACAATATTGTTACCTAATCTAAAACAAAGGAGAAACAGGAAGTCTAAATAAGGAAGGGGCGTAGGCTGTGAGCTAGGACAAGCCTGTGAGGGTGTCCAGCACAGATATCTTGGTTAAAGTTCAAGGACATAGAATGTACTACATGCCTGTGAGCATGTCTAATAGCTACATAGGATAGAGCTTAACAAAGAGTTATTAGCAAAAAGCAAGAAGGCTTTAAAGAAAGTCTTTAATACAAACTATTATTTCTAACATTTATTATTATTATTCTTTAACAAGAAGGGAAACTTTGAAGAGGAAGTTTTTACTTTCTACAGCTGGTTTGATCTTCCATCCAGACCATTCAAACTTTCTCCACATCAGCAATAAGGCTGTTTTGCTTTCTTATCTTTCTGTGTGTTTTGTGTGTTCACTAGAGTAGCACTTTCAATTTGCTTCAAAAACTTTTCCTGACCAGGCGCGGTGGATCACACCTGTAATCCCAGCACTTTGGGAGGCCGAGGTGGGTGGATCACGAGGTCAGGAGATTGAGACCATCCTGGCTAACACAGTGAAACTTCGTCTCTACTAAAAATACAAAAAAATTAGCTGGGTGTAGTGGCACGTGCCTGTAGTCCCAGCTACTTGGGAGGCTGAGGCAGGAGAATCGCTTGAACCCGGGAGGCGAAGGTTGCAGTGAGCCGAGATCACACCATAGCTGCCTTAGACAGTGATTCCTCTGATGGATCTCAGCAGTCAATTGAAACTCTTCTAGAAAGGATTCAGCATTTCTAGATGCCATTAAGAACATTTGTGATTCAGGGTAGGAAGTAAAAATATTTACATCGATAGCATTTGGAAGAAGTTAATTCCGACCTTCATGCATTACTTTGAGGGATTCAAGACTTGGGTGGAAAAAGTCACTACAGATGTAATATAAATAGCAAAAGAACTGGAAGTGGAGTCTGAAGATGTGACTGAATTGCTGCGAGCTCGTGATAAAACTTAGACAAGGAGTTGCATCTTACAGAGGAGCAAAGGAAGTGGTTTATTTAGATGAAATCTACTCCTGGTAAAGACACTGAACGTTGTTGAAATGACGGCAAAGGATTTAGAGTATCACATAAACTTAGTTGATAACGCAGTGTTGGAGAGGATTGACTCCATGTTCAAAAGAAGTTCTCTTGTGGACAAGTTGCCATCAAACAGCATTACGTACTGTAGAGAAATCTTTTGTGAAAGAGTCAGTCGATGTGGCAAACTTCACTGTTGTCTTCTTTGAAGAAACTGCCGCTGCCAATCCAACTACCACTCTGACCCATCAGCAGCTATCAACATCGAGGCAAGCCCCCCATCAGCAAAAAGATCATGACTCACTGAAGCCTCAGACGATCATTAGCCTTTTTTAGCCATAAAGTATGTTTAATTAAGGTAAGTACATTGTATTTTAGACATAATGCTTTTGCACACTTCATAGATTACAGTACAGTAAACATAATTTTTTAAAAATATAGTCTTGCTCTGCTGCCCAGGCTGGAGAGCAGCGGCATGCTCACAGCTCATGGCAGCCTTCACTCCCTGGGCTCAAGCGAGCCTCCCGCCTCAGCCTCTCTAGCAGCAGGGAGTACAGGTGTGCATCACCATGCCTGGATAATTTTTGTATTTTTTTGTAGAGTCAGTGTTTTGCCATGTTGCCCAGGCTGGTCTCGAACTCCTGGGCTCAAGTGATCCTCCCGCCTTGGCCTCCCAAAGGCATGAGCCACTGTGTCCAGCCGACATACCTTTTATATGCACTGAGAAACCAAAAAAACTTGCAATACTCACTTTATTGCAGTGGCATGGAGCTGAGGCTGCAATATCTCCAAGGTGTGTCTGTAATAGTGGCTGTGGGTTATGAGCTGTAGTAGACCCATATTACACATCTTTACATGGGCTTGGTCCTTTAAACCTCACCACTACTTGACTACTATTATTCTCCTCGTTTTACAGATGGGGAAACTGAGCCTCAGAGAGGGCAAGTCACCTCTCCAGGTCTCACATCACATCTGGTAAGAGGCACAGCCAGGACTATTTGACCCCAGAGTGTGAGCATCTGATCAGTCTCCTATAGCATTTCTTCTCTGGCACATAACAGTGTCAAGGCTCTGCCACTATTCCAGCTCAGAACACTGAGCACAATCCACATCCCTGCCCTCCAGATTCCCAGCAAATGGAAATGTTTTCTCCCCATGTTCTGAAAGCCACTGCATGTCCCATACATAAGGAGCCTGAGGGCTTAGGGGACACCTGGCTGTGAGCAGAGGCCCCCAGGAGATCTGGCATTCTTTGGGAGCAGGCTTCCCTCCTGAATCATCATGCATTAGGCATGACCTATAAATATATCTATAAATCTATCTAAAACCACACCAGTTCTAAAGACAGGATTTGCAGTGCAGGTATGAGCCGATATCAATCCTTAACCACACAGTGACTCACGAATGAATTTCCAGGCAGGAATCTCACTCCCAGGAAGGGATTTCCCCCTCCAGAGGCAGCGCCTACTCCAACTTTATTCCAGAACCAGGCCAAGGTCATTCATAGCACACGACCTTAAAATATCAGCCCTGGTCCAGGCATGGTGGCTCACACCTACAATCCCAGCACTTTGGGAGGCTGAGGTGGGTGGATCACTTGAGGTCAGAAGTTTGAGACCAGCCTGGCCAACATGGTGAAACCTCATCTCTACTAAAAATACAAAAATCAGCCAGGTATGGTGGTGTGCACCTGTAGTCCCAGCTACTTGGGAGGCTGAGGCAGGAGAATCACTTGAACCCAGGAGATGGAGGTTGCAGTGAGCTGAGATTGCATCACTGCACTCCAGCCTGGGTGACAAGAGTAAGACTCTGTCTCAAAACAAACAAACAAACAAACAAACACATCAGCCCTGGAGATTTGTTGAAACAAGCAGCTCCTGGCCTGGGACTTAAGATCATTCTGTGCTGTGGGTGTTGTTTTTGTAGAGACGGGATCTCCCTATGCTGCCCAGGCTGGTCTGAAACTTCTGGGCTCAAGTGATTCTTCTGCCTCAGCCTCCCAAAATGCTCAGATTACAGGCATGAGGCATGGCACCTAGCCTGCACTGTGGGTTTTGGGATTTGTTATTCACTCATTTAACAATTTACCCTTGTTAAATGAGTGTGAAGGGGGATACAAAGGTGAATAAGACAGCTCCTGCCCTTGAGGGCTCAGAATTGAATAATTAGTTGGACTTGCCTTTGGCTTCCCTGAGTTTTCTGTGCCTCTGAGCTATCTCATTCTATATACAGTGGCCACAAAACTGTCATGATTTTGAATTATCAGTGTAAATCTTGGACTCAAACCATCTCAGGCTCCACTGGCCACCAGTTATTCTGGACTATTATGATGTCTCTGGCTGAAGTGTTTGGGAGGGAAACTGACCATGCTGGCTCCCCCAAACCTTAGTCAGGTTCTTAGGATGCCGGGCTTTCAGTGCTAAATCAGAACAAGTCCTGAGCAAACCAGGATGAATTGCTTATCCCAGTGCTAGGAACCAGGCAGCAGGAGGGGAACAGGTGGGTAGGGAGGAATTATAATAACTAAAACTTATTTTGTTTAATAATGTAATAATACTTAGAACAAATTTATGAGGTAAGTGCTATAATAGCCCTATTTTATACAGGTATAAACCGGGACACAGAGAGAGGGAACAGCTTGTCACAGTGACCATTCTGTAAACGGTAGAGACAAGCCCGCCAGCCAATCCTGCGTTCCCAGCCATTATCTGCACTGCCTTACAGGGCTCATGTGTAAAAATGCAGTGCAGATCAAGTCTTGAGACTGTGTTTGAAGTGAATTCTCGGAGATTGGAAGCAGACTCCTCTGGAAGCAGAAGTCTGCGGAAGCTTTGTTTCCATGGAGACCCAATCATATCCAACCACGCTGTGTTCAAATGTAGTCACAACAGTGGGGAGCAGACATCACTGAAGCATTTCTTTTTTTTTTCTTTTTTTTTTCTGCTGGCATTTTGTGCTCTCACCCAGGCTGCAGTGCAGTGGCACGATCTGCAAAATCTAAGTCTTGCGCAAAGTCCTAGGAGACGCTCATTAAGTCCCAGGTGATATCATGAATTTAGATGATTCCCTACTTACCAGTTGCTAGCTGTGTGACTTTGGGCAAAGTTACCTAACCTCTTAGCTGTTTCCTCATGGTTAAATGGTGTAAGTAATAGCACACACACTCAATGGCTGTGGTGAAGATGAAGACAAATGGGATTAACACACAAAAAAGCCAGGTCCAGAGCAGGCAATGAAGAAACACATGCCAGCTGCTCACTGCCATCAGCCCAGCCTGTCTTTGAATGAGAACAATCCCTTTGAGAACTAACAAGAAGGCGTGGTCTGTTCTCCACCGACCACCTTCTCCTTCTAGCTTTGCCTGCCCCATCTCTCTCTACTCTGTTCCAATCTCCATCCCACTTCTGACTTGTGGGCCTGTTCCCAGCCGTTTTTGTGCCCCTGGGAAGAGATGAGCAAACAGGAACCTCCTGTTCCTTCCCCCACTGGGTACCTCATACTCCCAGTCCACACAACCCCAACCTAGACACTAGGACACTGCCTGACGGGTAACCAGACTTTGATTCATCCATACAAATGGGTAGCCCAGCTCCCTACATGACTTCAGCAACTCAGAGAAGAGAAGAGATGGGAAAAGACGAGGATGTGCTGTCCTTCTGATAGACAAGGTAGGTGAGAAGACATCATGATGTGCATGCACCTTTGAAAGTTTCATTCAGATATTCAAGTTCAAATGGCTATATGGTGGGGTACTTAAAGGCCCTAGGAGAAAAATCAGGGGCCTGATTAATACAGATGCTGAAATTAAGCCTGAAATTCAACTAGAAGTCTTGGAGAAATGTGTGTTTCCTTTTTTTTTTTTTTTGAGTTGGAGGCTTTCTCTTGTTGCCCAGGCTGGAGGGCAGTGGCACGATCTTGGCTCACCACAACCTTCGCCTCCCAGGTTCAAGTGATTCACTTGCCTCAGCCTCCCAAGTAGCTGGGACTACAGGCACATGCCACTACACCCAGCTAATTTTTGTATTTTTAGTAGAGACGGAGTTTCAGCATGTTGACCAGGATGGTCTCCATCTCTTGACTTCGTGATCCGCCCACCTCGGCCTCCCAAAGTGCTGGGATTACAGGCATGCGCTACCACACCCAGCTGAAATTTGTGTTTTCTTAGCAAGAAAAACTAGGCCCTACGTTCCTACACATGTGCAAACACTCGCTGGCAATTGTCACCCATTGATTCCCCACCTGGTTAGCGTCTTCACAGTCTCTTCCACAACTGACCTTCAATTACTCAAAGGTAGTTTTCAGGCCCTGTGAGGACGGGGTGAGCTCAAAAAATGTTTGGTGTATAAACAGCGATGATGCCGAGAGCAGCAGTATGCACAGTGCCACTGTGCCAGGGGCAGTGCCAACTTTTTAAGACATTGTTCAGCTCCTTCTTCTCTGAAGCCCTGTGAGGCTGATATTATTATCAATTCCTCCTCATCATCCTCTATTTATAGATGAAGAAACTGAGGTTTATTTTATTTTATTTTTGAGATAGAGTTGTGCTCTTGTTGCCCAGGCTGAGTGCAATGGTGCAATCTTGGCTCACTACAACCTCCGCCTCCCGGGTTCAAGTGCTTCTCCTGCCTCAACCTCCCGAGTAGCTGGGACTACAGGTTCCTGCCACCACACCCAGCTAATCTTGTATTTTAGCAGAGACGGGGGTTTCATCATTTTGGCCAGGCTGGTCTCAAACTCCTGACCTCAGGTGATCCACCCACCTTGGCCTTCCAAAGAACTGGGATTACAGGAAAGAGCCACCGCTCCTGTCTGAAACTGAGGTTTAGTCAAATATCTAATAAATGGTAGAACTGGACTTTATGATTCAGAGCCCACCATCTTCACCTGAGATATGCTCAAGTGAGTGGAATATGTGGAGCTGGCATCTCTGCCTCTGTCCTGGCCCTTGTTTTACGGCCGGCCCAGTGGCCATTACCCCAATATGGCAGTCAATCCCCATTTCCTTGGGGTGCTGTGTCTCCCCTAATCTCAACCCATGTGGTGCATGTGAAGTAGGAGAGAATTTTTAAGACATAAAAACACTAAACATAAAGGATAATTTGACTAAATTAAAACTAATGTCTGTTTATCCAAAGCTACTAAAGTGAAAAGTTAAGCCACAAACTGGGAGAATATATTTGCCACACATATTAACTACAGACCATTGAGACACGGATGATTAGAAATATGGGAAATTGACATGAACAGGTTTTTCACAGACATAGAAACAAATACATGCTTGAAAAGTTGCTCAACCCCATTAGCAATCATGGACATGAAGATTAAGATCACAATGAATTCCATTTCACACCTACTAGATTAGAAGTCTAGATTGTGCTTAGTGTTTGTGAGGATGACTCCAAGATTCTAAAGAAACCCTCCTGGATTGTCTTCCAGGAGTTTAAAGTTTTGCTTTTTAAATTAAAGTCTTTAATCTATCTTGAATTGATTGGGGAAGGAGTGAGTCATTAAATTCCATATTTTTCTGTATGAATAATCAATTGTACTAGCACCTTTTGCCAAATTGTCCCTTCTTTCCCCAATGATCAGAAATGTCACCTCGCTGGTGTGATTCCATCCTGTGCGGCTGTTCTTTTGAGCAATGGTCATTTATCTCTGTCCGCCTTCTCTCCCACCTAAGTGCGTGCTGCCACCAGATGGAAGATTCAATGGACATGGACATGAGCCCCGTGAGGCCCCAGAGCTACCTTTTCAGTTGTGAACTAAAGGCCGACAAAGATTATCACTTTAAGATGGATAATGATGAAAATGAGCACCAGTCATCTTTAAAAACGGTCAATTTAGGGGCTGGTGCAAAATATGAATTGCACATTGTTGAAGCAGACACAATGAGTTATGAAGGCAGTCCAATTAAAGTAACAGTGGCAGCTTCGAAAATGTCTGTACAGCCAACGGTTTCCCTTGGGGGCTTTGAAATAACACCACCAGTGGTCTTACCATTGAAGCGTGGTTCAGGGCCAGAGCATATTAGTGGACAGTACTTAGTTGTGGAGTAGTTAGTGGACAGTACTTAGTGGACAGTACTTAGCTGTGGAGGAAGATGCAGAGTCAGAAGATGAAGAGGAGGATGTGACTCTCAAGTGTATCTGGAAAGCGGTCTGCCCCTGGAGGTGGTAGCAAGATTCCACAGAAAAAAGTAAAACTTGCTGCTGATGAAGAAGATGATGTCCACGATGATGATGAAGATGATGATGAAGATTTTGATGATGAGGAAACTGAAGAAAAAGCACCAGTGAAGAAATCTATATGGGATACTCCAGCCAAAAATGCACAAAAGTCAAATCAGAATGGGAAAGACTCAAAGCCATCGTCAACACCAAGATCAAAAGGACAAGAATCCTCAAAACACAGGGAAAAACTCCTAAAACACCAAAATGACCTATTTCTGTGGAAGATATTAAAGCAAAAATGCAAGCCAGTATAGAAAAAGGTGGTTCTCTTCCCAAAGTGGAAGCCAGGTTCATCAATTATGTGAAGAATTGCCTCCAGATCACTGACCAGGAGGCCATTCAAGATCTCTGGCAGTGAAGGAAGTCTCTTTAAGAAAATAGTTTAAACAATTTGTTAAAAATTTTTCATCTTATTTCATTTCTGTAACAGTTGATATCTGGCTGTCCTTTTTATAATGCAGAGTAAGGACTTTCCCTATTGTGTTTGATAAATGTTGTCCAGGTTCCATGGCCAAGAATGTGTTGCCCAAAATGCCTATAGTTTTTAAAGGTGGAACTCCACCCTTTGCTTGGTTTTAGGTATGTATGGAATGTTATGATAGGACATAGTAGTAGCGGTGGTCAGACATGGAAATGGTGGGGAGACAAAAATATACATGAAATAAAACTCCATATTTTAATTAAAATAAAAAAGAAATGTCACCTCTGTCACAAATGAAGTACCCATGGGTCTATTTCTGTGATTTCTATTCTGTTCCAGTGTTTTTAGAAGTCTGGATAGCTTCTTTTTATTCTTTATGGGGAATGTTTTGACTTTTCTTGGATCTTTGCTCTTCCATAGGAGTCAGGATCATCTCCTCATCTTCCTTGAAAAGCCCTGTAGAGATTTTGATGGCAATGCTCCTGTTTCTGACTTCAAAAGAAACTGTTCTAATTTTTTACAGTTAGGAATGATATTTGCTATGGGATTTTAGTTTGCTGTGAGTTGTTACCATGAGGGATTGTTGGATTTTATAAAAGCATTAAAAATTGTTTTGCAACTATTCGGATGATTTTCTAATTCTCTTTCAATATGTTAACAGGAATACATTTCCTTTTCTTTCTTTCTCTTTTTTTTTCTGGCAGGGACTCACTCTGTCACCTAGGCTGGAGTGCGGTGTTAATCTTAGCTCACTGCAGCCTTGAACACCCAGGTTCAAGCAATTCTATCGCCTTAGCCTCCCAAGTAGCTGGGACTACAGGTGCACACCATCACACCCAACTAATTTTTTAGTGTTTTGTAGAGACAGGGTCTCTTTATGTTGCCCAGACTGGTCTCGAACTAATGGGTTCAAGTGATCTGCCCGCCTCAGCCTCCAAAGAGCTGAGATTACAGGCATGTGCCCTTGCACCCAAGCCAGGAATAAATTTTCTGATGTTAAATGATCTCAGCATTCCAGGGGTAAAGCCAACTTGGTTATGATGTATAATCCTTTTTGTATATTGTTGGATTCAATTTACTAATATTTTATTTAGGATTTTAACTTCTGTGTCTTTGAGTGGTTTATGAGTGACACTGGTTGTCTTGTTTTGGTATCCTGTTTATATTGAGATCACAGGGTGAGCTGGGATGTGTTCTCTCTTTCCATTTTCCCAAAGAGCTATAAGGGAGTGCAATGATCTAGTCCCCGAAAGTTTAGCAGAATGTATTTCTAGGACCATCTGGGCTTGATATTTTTCTTTGGTTAAAAATTTCATCAGGCCAGGTACAGCGACTCATGCCTGTAATCCCAGTACTTTGGGAGGTCAAGGCAGGAGGATCATTTGAGGCCAGGAAATCAAGACCAGTTTGGCAACATAATGAGACCCCCGTCTCTACAAAAAAATTTAAAAATTAGCTGGGTGTGGGGGAGGCCGAGGCAGGAGGATCATTTGAATCCAGGAGTTTGAGGTTTCGGCGAGTCAGTGGCTGAGGTCGCACCACTGCATTCCAGCTTGGGCGACAGAGTGAGACCCTATCTCAAAAATTAAAAATTATTGAATTCTTTAATAATTCCAGGCTTTATATTTTCTGTAGTTTAAAACTGACATATTTTCTAAGGAATTAATTAATTATTATTATTATTTTTTGAGACAGAGTTTCTCTCTTGTTGCTCAGGCTGAAGTGCAGTGGCGCGACCTCAGCTCGCTGCTTCCTCCACCTCCCGGGTTCCAGCGATTCTCCTGCCTCAGCCTCCCGAGCAGCTGGGACTACAGGCGCCTGCCACCACACCCGGCTAATTTTTGTATTTTTAATAGAGACAGCGTTTTGCCATGTTGGTCAGGCTGGTCTCAAACTCCTGGCCTCAGATAATCCACCTGCCTCGGCCCCCCAAGTGCTGAGATTATAGGTGTGAGCCATGGCACCTGGCCAGGAATTGAATTTTTAATCATTATGTAGCCATCCTCTCCATCCTTCATAATGCTTTTTGTAGTCTATGTTACCTAATATTAATATAGCTACACTAAGTTTCTTTGGGATAATGTGCGTTAGGTATATCATTTTCCACACTTTCAACCTTTCCAAATCCCTATGTTTTAGGAGTGTCTCTTGAAACAGCATCTCTTGAGTTTTTTAAGTGTAATTTGACGATTACTGACTTTAAACTGATTAGTTTAGTTAGTTTTCTTTCACGTTGTTTATTGATATATCTGAACTTATTTTTACTATCTTTTATCTTTTTTATACACATCTTTGGGGTTGATTGGTATTTATTTGTTTTCTCATTGGGTTTTACCATTTCCTTCTGATTTGAAAGTTATATATCTTATTTACACTGTTTTAGCAACTACCATTGGCTTTTTTTCTGAGATGAAATCTCTCTCCGTCGTCCAGGCTGGAGTGCAGTAGCGAGATCTTGGCTCACTGCAACCTCTGCATCCCAGGTCCAATTGATTCTCTTGCCTCAGCCTCTGGAGTACTGGGACTATAGACATGCATCACCACACCTGGCTAATTTTGTACTTTTGGTAGAGATGGGGTTTCACCATGTTGGCCAGGCTGGCCTCAAGTGATCCACCCACCTCAGCCTCCCAAAGTGCTGGGATTACAAGCGTGAGCCACTGTGCCTGGCCCCCCATAACTACCATTGACATTTTGCCTCATGTATTTGACAAAGACCAAAGTTAAATCTTCATCCCCTTCCCATACAAATGCAAAGTCATTCAGAACACTTTAACTCCAGTCACCTCTTTCCTAATTTACTTTTGCCCAGTATTTTAATTCTGTTCTTTAATTCTGTCTAAACTCACAAATTATATATTACTGTTCTCATCATTTTTTTGTGTACTGACTATTTTGTTTAGCTTGATTATACTTACCAATTTTTTCACTCCTTCCATCTTTTCTTAATGGGATAATTTTTCTTTTTTCTGAAGTACATCTTAGAAGTGCAAGCCGGGTGTGGAGGCCCAGGCCTGTAGTCTCAGCTCCTGGACAGGCTGAGCGGGGAAGATGGCTCCTTGAGCCCAGGGGTTCAAGGCTGCTGTGAGCTATGATTGTGCCACTGCACTCTAGCCTGGGAACATATTATAGTAAGGGGCCCATCTCTTGGGTGAAAAAAAAAAAAGGTCAGTTAGTCAAATTCTCCTAGTTTTTATTTGTATCTCACCCTCATTATTAAAATGCTGAGTATCCAGTTCTCGAGTCTTTGAAGATATTATTTCAATATCTTTTGGTTTCTATTGTTGCCATTGGGAAGTCTGGTGACAATCTAATTTCTTCTTTTGTGAGTAATCTGCCTTTAAAAAAAAATACCCTATAGCTGCTTATAAGATCATTTCTTTGTTTTTAATGTTCTGCAGTTTCACTACAACGTTTCTTATTGTTTGCCCTGCTTCAGAGATGTCATGCTTCCTGCCTGGATGTAGTGGCTCATGCCTGTAATTCTAGCACTTTGGGAGGCTGAGGCAGTTGCTTGGGCCGAAGAGTTGGAGACTAGCCTGGGCAACATGGCGAGACCCAGTCCTTACAAAAAAAAATAGCTGGATGTGGTGGCGTACGCCTATATTCCCAGCTACTCAGGAGACCGAGATGGGAGGATTGCTTGAGCTTGGGAGGTCAAGGCTGCAATTAGTCATGACTGCACCACTGTACTCCTGCCTGGGTGACAGAGAGAGAGAGAGAGAGAGAGAGAGAGAGAGAGAGAGAGAGAGAGCATTGTCCGACAAAGTTCTAATATCCAGAATCTACAAGGAGCTCAAATTAGCAAGAGAAAACAAACAATCCCATCAAAAAGTGGGCTAAGGACATGAATAGACAATTATCGAAAGAAGATATACAACTGGTCAACAAATATATGAAAAAATGCTCAATATCACCAATGATGAGGGAAACGCAAATCAAAACCATGATGTGATACCACCTTACTCCTGCAAGAATGACCATAATTAAGAAATAATAAATGTTGGTATGGTTGCGGTGAAAAGGAAACACTCGTACATTACTGGTGGGAATGTAAACTAATACAACCACTATGGAAAACAGTGTGGAGATTCCTTAAGGAACTAAACGTACAACTACCATTTAATCCACCAATCCCACTACTGGGTATCTACCCAGAGGAAAATAAGTCATTATATGAAAAACATACTTGCATGAGCATGTTTGTAGCAGCACAATTCACAACTGCAAAAATATGGAACCAGCCCAAATGCCCATCAGTCAACAGGTGGATAAAGAAATTGTGGCCAGGCACGGTGGCTCACACCTGTAATCCCAGCACTTTGGGAGGCCGAGGTGGGCTGATCACAAGGTCAGGAGATCAAGACCAGCCTGACCAACATGGTAAAACACCGTCTCTACTAAAAAATACAAAAATTAGCTAGGCGTGGTGGCATGCACCTGTAGTCCCAGCTACTTGGGAGGCTGAGGCAGGAGAATTGCTGGAACTCGGGAGGCAGAGGTTGCAGTGAGCCAAGATCATGCCACTGTACACCAGCCTGGCAAGAGTGAGATTCTGGCTCAAAAAAATTGTGGTATATATGTATACATATATACCACAATTTTACATATGGAATATATATATGGAATTCCATATATATATATATATATACATTCCATATATATATATATACCACAAATTATCAAGAGAAAACAAACAATTGTTTTCTCTTGCTAATTTCTCTTCTAATAAATTAAATAAATTAATGCAAATTAAAGAAACACATACAGACATTTCTTTATATACAAAGAAACGTGGGGACTCTAAATTGGTTGCCTGCTCTTACTGCTGACCTTCTTCCTCTCTCCCTTTCTCTCTTTTCGTCTCATTGTGACTCATTTCCTTGTGTGTTTGATGATATTAGTTTTTACTTTATTGTTAAGAATATATTTGTATATAAGCATAACATACATATAGAACATTGCACACAAGTATATAAATTGATAAATTTGCACAAGTGAATACACTTGTATAACTCCCATGCAGCTAAAGATATAAAATAATTACTGGCACCTCAGATACCTACCTCATTCCCCCTTGCAGTCATTGCCCCCTCGAAGACAACCACTATTCTAATTTTTAACATCTTAGAGTAGTTATTCCTGTTTTTGAACTTTATTGAGTGAGTTCACAGTGTCTGCTCTTTTGTATCTGGCTTCTTTCCGTAAGCTTGTATGTGGTGAACCATGATCTATGAGAATCCTGGCTGCTTTGCAGAGGGCATCCTTCTTTCTACATGCTTGTAGTGAATGCACACCGCCATCTGGCACTGCCATAGCTCATATGAGGGTCCTTGCTAAACATGGAACTTTCAGGTTCAGCTCTTCAAAGTTACAGCTGGCCAAGTTTAGTCTCCCAATATTGTTTATGGGTATGACACACACATTTGTTCTCAGGACAACACTGCATTTCACATTTATTTGTCGCTCACTGCCCCCCACTCTTATTTTGATACATGCCAGCCCAACAACATATGAAAAAGTCCATTTTATTCAGAATAGAGATGTTTTGAGAAGGGTACATGTGGTCTACCATATGCTGAGATACAATTTGGATTTTAAAAGCTTAAAAGTGGGATAGTTAAATTTCACCATAATGTTTTCAGCATTTCCAAATTATTGAAACAGTTTTGAATCTCAATTTTCTTCCTAGCTTTGTTTAATTTAAAATTTAATGAGAAGTCTGAATTTGTGTTCACCTCAATTTTTAAAAGGTTTTCAATTAGAGAACTAGAACATTTGATTAGAAAATTGCTTCCAGGTAGGACATGGTGGCTCAGGCCTATAATCCCAGCACCTTGGGGAGCTGAGGGAGGAGGATGGCTTGAGGCCAGCAGCTCAAGAACAGCTTGGGTAACATGAAAGATGAAAGAGAGAGAGAGAGAGAGAGAGAGAGAGAAAAGAAAGAAAGAAAGGAAGAGAAAAGAAAAGAGAGAAGGAGGGAGGAAGGAGAGAAGGAAGGAAGGAAGGAGGTAAGGTGGGAGGGAGGGAGGAAGGAAGGGTAAAAGGGAAGGAGAAGAAAGAGAGAGGGAAGAAGGGAGGAGAGAGACAGAAAGAGAGAGACAGAAAGAAGGAAAGAAAGAAAAAAGAATACACAATAAAAAATTGTGTGTGAGAGAGAGATCTCATTTCTATAACTGTTATTAAAATATATTGTTATAACAAAAAAAGGGAAAGAAAAAAGAGGAAGGAAGGAAGAAAAAGAAAGAAAGAAAGAGAAAGAAAGAAAGAAAGGAAGAAAGAAAGAAAAGGAAGAGGAGGAGGAGGAGGAAGGAGGGAGGGAGGGAGGATTGCCTCTAGTCTCATTTTGTCAGATTAAACAAAATTGGGCCACTGTTGTTTAACCTTCTATGATTTTTCAAACTGTGATATTTCAAGGTCTAGATCACTTCATCTTCTCCATAAACAGATTACAAAATGCTTTGTTCAAAGCCTACTAAAGTCAACGTTCTGTATGCAGTTTCCTGCAACAGTCTCCAAGTCTGTTTATGCTAGTAACTGTGAAAAATTATTTCTTTGGTAGATTATGCACAGTAAACCCAAATGAGCCCTTGTACTCACCTCTTTTGTTTTAGTTTAATAATCAGGTGCAGAACTTTGCTAAAAATCAACACTATACCTCTTGGTCTTGAGATTTGCATATCAGTCTTTCTCCTTTATTTGAAATGGGACTCTCACCCATTAAAATCGTCTAGCATAATTTCTCCAAGATCAATGAATATGTTTCTTGAGATCATATCTAAATATCCTTTTAATATCTTGGGAAGTAACTTATCTTGATCTGGTAATTTGAACTAATTTAAACTTTTGTGTACTCTTTATCTTTTCTTCCTTTTCTGAGCTCGGTTTCCCTCTTCATGATTTTTTTTTTTTTTGAGAGGGAGTCTTACTCTTGTTGCCAGGCTGGAGTGCAGTGGCACAATCTCGGCTCACCGCAACCTCCGCCTCCCGAGTTCAAGCGATTCTCCTGCCTCAGCCTCCTGAGTAGCTGGGATTACAGGGATGTGCCACCACTCCCAGCTAATTTTGTATTTTTAGTAGAGATGGGATTTCTCCGTGTTGGTCAGGCTGGTCTCAAACTCCCGACCTCAGGTGATTCGCCCGCCTTGGTCTCCCAAAGTGCGGGAATTACAGGCATGAGCCACAGCACCCAGCCCCCTCTTTGTGATATTTTAACCTGATCAAATTTTTCTCCATGATTAAGATGAGTAAAATAGGAAACTGGTAGTTTGGCTTTCATTCTGCCATCTGTTAACATTCCATATGCTCCGTTCCTTTTGCACTCATCTTTTTGATCCAAATTTGGATTTACATTAACCTTTTTCTGTCTTTAGCAGTTTCGTCCCAACCATTCTGGGTCCTCTTATCAAAGGTCCAGGTTAATCTTTTGGAAATTTTCCATCACCTTCTGTCTTAGTCCATTTTATGTTACTATAAAGGAATACCTGAGATTGGGTAATTTATAAAGAAATAATGTTAGGCCGGGCATGGTGGCTCAAGCCTGTAATCTCAACACTTCTGGAGGCCGAGGCAGGAGGGTCACTTGAAGTCAGGAGTTCAAGACCAGCCTGGCCAACATGGTGAAACACTGTCTCTACTAAAAATGCAAAAATCAGCTGGGTGTGGTGGCAGGTGCCTGTAATCCCAACTACTCGGGAGGCTGAGACAGGAGCATTGCTTGAACCCAGGAGGTAGAGGTTGCAGTGAGAAGAGATCATGCCACTGCACTCCAGCCTGGGCAAAAGAGCAAGACTCCGTCTCAAAAAAGAAAGAAAGAAAAAAAGAAAAGGTTTATTTGGCTCACAATTCTGCTGGCTGGAAGGATCAAGACTGGCCATCTGGTGAGGGCCTCAGGATGCTTCCTCTCATAGTGGAAATGGAAGCAGAGCCTGTGTGTGCAGAGATCGCATGGTAGAAGAGGAAGCGAGAGAGAGAGACAGAGAGTCAGAGAGACAGAGAGAGAGAAAGAGAGAGAGGAGAGAAGAGGTGCCAGGCTCTTTTTACATAACAACCAGCTCTCATGGAAAATAATAGAGTGAGAACTCGCTTACTCACCACCCCTCCCTGCCAGAGGGCATTAATCTATTCATAAGGGATCTGTCCCCTGACCCAAGAACCTTCCATTAGGCTCCACCTCCAATACTGGGGATCAAATTTCTACATAAGAGTTGGTGAGAATCAACAAACCGTATTCAAACTAAAGCATCTTCCCACTTCTCTTCTGGTGCTTGGCAAACCCGAGCTTATCAGAGTGCTGCCTGTACAGTGACACTGCTCTCTCAAAGTCCTCCCTTTCCTCCTCATCCAGGACACTCTCTGGTCTAGTGCTATGCTCAACTGGTATTTTCAATGAATGAATCAATACAGTAAGAATGGCAATTCTAGAACTTCCTGATTAGTGAGTCCTTTCTGTGATCATATACTACATATGACACGTGTTGACATACGTTGACTTGTTGTCTTATGATATGTTCTTATTCTATAACTCTTGCATGGATGTTCTTTTTTCTGGTGTATATAATTTAGACTGTTCTCCTTAAAGGAAGGAGTAAAACTGTATCTTCCACAGCTTGAGTCCTAGGCTTAAGTAAATGCTTGATAAACATTTCGTTAACAAATAAATGAATATGCAATATTTTGAGGCATTTGGAAAGAAGTTTTTTTAGCCTAAAAATGTTATTATTTTATAAAATGCTGGGCACGAGTTTTTCAGGTGAAATTTTGTTGTATCTTTCTTATTTAATTCCATTACGTGTCATGGCAGCAGATGGCTGAATGGTTAGAATATAGATTTTGTGCTTAGACATATAAAACTTTGTTTGAATTCCTGCAGGATCACTGACTAGTTGTGTGATCTTGGTGATATGGTTTGGATGTGTGTCCCCTCCAAATCTCATTCTGAAATGTGATTCCCAGTGTTGGGGGTGGGCCTAATGAGGTGTTTGGGTCATGAAGGCAGGTCCCTTGTGAATAGATTAATACCCTTTGGTGGGGAGGGGTGGTGGGTAAGTGAGTTCTCCTTCTATTATATTTTCCAGGAGAGCTGGTTGTTAAAATCAGCCTGGTAGGTGATTGGATCACGAGGGCAGATTCCTCATGAATGGCTTAGAACCATCGCCTTGGTGATGAGTGAGTTCTCAGTCTGGCAGTTCACATGTGATCTGGTTGTTTAAAAGCACGTGCGGCCTCCTTCCTTGCTCTTTCATTCTCACTCTCTCTTGCTCCTGCTCCCTCTTGCTCCCACTGTCTCGCCTGGTGACATGCTGGCTCCGCTTCACCTTCCACTGTGATTGTAAACTTCCTGAGGCCCTCACCAGAAGCAGATGCGGGCACTATGTACAGCCTGCAGAACTGTGAGCCAATGAAACCTCTTTTCTTTATAAATTACCCAGTCTCAGTTATTTCTTTACAGCAATGCAAAAATGGACTAAGAGGCCAATGTGGGGAAACCCCACCTCTACTAAAAATACAAAAATTAGCTGGAGATGGTGGCGAATGCCTGTAATCCCAGCTACTTGGGAGGCTGAGGCAGGAGAATTGCTTGAACCTGGGGAAGCAGAGGTTACAGTAAGCCGTGATCATGCCACTGCACTCCAGCTGGGCAACAGAGTGAGTGAGGCTCCGTCTCAGTGCACACACACACACACACACACACACACACACACACACACACACACACACACAAAAAACAGACTAAGATATTTGAGTAGGTTATTGAACACATTTGGGTATATTTGAGGCTCAGAAACTCTCTGAGCCTCAAAATTTCCCTCATTTGTAAAATAGGGCTAGTAACAGAGTTGCTGGGGGGATTCCATGAGATAATGCACGCAAAGCACTGAGCACAAGGTGAAGAACACAGGAAAACCTCAACATGTGGGAGCTAATTAACCTTTGCCTGTGCTGTGCTACCCATCATGCTTTTCCCTGGGAGGTGGAAGTGGAAAACTACTCCACAACCCCATGGAGTTGAGAGTTGCCTAAATAAATAAATATATCCTCATGTGTAATGTGCTACAGGGGTGTAGACAATGGAAAAATTAATTTTGTCTGGATAGTCAGGTAAGGCTGCTGCGAGGCACTGATACTGGAGTTCCAGATTGGGCAGAGGGCTCACTGGTTGGCTCAGGGTTGCCACACAGCAAACGCTTGGGGAATGGATGGTACGAATGACTCATAAGTTCAGGGGTGCTGCCCAGCTGGTGTCTGCGTACACATGGTATCCTGTGTTTTTCACTTTTCTCCTATACACATTTCCATGTGCTGACATGGCTTCTGTGTGATTCCATCATAGCTTGTGTGTGATTCCCTGATTAAATAGCTTCTAATATCTTATTATTATAAATAGATTCGAAGTGCTTAAGGGCAAGAAGTTGTCTCTGTTCATTCAGACAGCACCTAGTATGTAATAGGTTCCCAGTAATGTTGGATATATAAATGAATGAGTGAACTCCTTTGACTGCTGGCCCTGCCATGTGCTGGCTGTGGGATCTTGAGCGAGTCCGTTAACCCCTCTGCACCTTGGTGTGTCTGTAAAGTGGGTTAGTATATCTCACAGGTGGGTATATTTCACGATGTGTCGTGAGGACTAAGTGATTTGATGCCCCGTGGCTGAAGGTAGTAAGTGCACATTAAACAGTGGCACCCTTCAGCTCTGACAGCTGTGCTGCCACATCCAGGAGTCTGTAGAGGTTTCACGACAGAGTGAAGCCTGCAGCGTTCTGCTGCAACTGCTGGCAGAGGAGATGTTTCAAAACTCTTTCTTAATGCTAGGGCGAAAACTGCCCACTGATAAGGAGCTTCTATTTGGGACGCCCTCTGGAAAGTACCAGGGCCCTGGGATGGCTCTCTGGCCTCCCACCTATGCCTGCTTCCTCAGCTACTACACTCAGGGGCATCACTGACTCAGGGAGGGACCGGAGGTGAGTTCCCTTATCTCTTCTTGACTCCTTTACTGTAAAACTGGAGCTCATAAGGCCTCCTTCCAGTCAGTCATCCCGTGGAGAAAAGTCACCCAGAATGGGACTCCCACATGGGGCTCAAAAAGGTGTTTTCTAAATATAAAACTCTGAGGAAAAAACCCCTCCAGATATAGAAATTCCAGACCCTTGGAGACCCCCAGGGTCATGGGCTATGAGTTAAATAAAAAACCCACCAAACTGATGAACTTCCCATTTTTGTGGTTTTGGAGAGGGAAAATTAAAAGACTAAAGAGCAATTATTTTCAACTTCAGACCAGATAAAGTGTATTGATGGCTTCTAGATTGGGACTGTCCAGGAAGTTTTTCAAGTTTCATTCACCCGCTGGACTCCTGTTTTGGTGAATGTTTCTGAGCCCAAGATGCCAATCCAATAGCTGGCCAGTAGTGACTGAAGGGCATTTAATCTCCACATTTCGTGCTGCCTCTGTGGACCTGCTCTGGGGATGTTCGTAGACTGCTAGCTTGGAAAGGTTCTGGTTCCCCCATGAGAGAAAGCCAGAGAGGTAGGACTGGGCAGCCCACTCTTTGGGAGTAATTGCCACTGAAACTCTGGGGCCAGTCCCTGAAGTGAGTCACATTCCCTTGAAGTCTGAGTGATAAGGCAGCCAACAATTGAAAGGAAAATGCTCCAGCTCAAGCCAGGGGGACCGTCCCAAAGCCAGCCCAAGCCAAGGGGACTGTCTGAAACTTCAGATGAATTCCAGCTGCCCTGCAGTGCAGGGTTTACAGGCATGGGGCTCACTCGTGGCTTCAGAGATGCCCCTTTGCCACATCTCTGGGACTTCTTAACTGTGTCCTATTCTTAAAACCCAGGACCTGCCCCACTCAGCCAGGCTCTACCAGCGTGCAGGCCTTGGCAGGCTGAGGCCCAAGGGCTGCCTTTGTGGGGGATTTAAATGGCCAAGAGAGTCCTGCTGGGCTCCGGCCCCTCAGTGTCTGGAGTGGCAGGCAGACAAGCAGGCCAAGGACTCACTGGGGCAGGAAGACCCTGGGTGCCACGGCCCCTAACAGGTGTCAGTAAATATCTGTTAAATGAACGAATACACGCTTTGATGGAAGAAGCCCACAGTGCAGTGTGAGCCCAAAGGGGGCTTATTGAAGGCCTCCTGGAGGAAGAGGCAGCTAAACTAAGACACGGAGGACTAGCCTGGGTTTAACTGTCCCTAAAAGAAACGAGCATAGCCGGGGCTTAACCAGAGGTGGCCGAAGGCCTTTCCAGATATGCATTTCTCCTGTATAGCTTTGGAGTCAGACGATCCTGAGTTAGAATTCCCAGTTCTGTCCTTACCGGGTGACGTCCTACACAACCCGACGCTGGCAACCGTCTCCAAGCACCCGAGAGCCAGGGCGGGAGCACTAGCGCCTACTGTGTTCCCCCATTTCCTGGACTATCGCCCCGCACCTCACTGAGCCTCGGTATCTTCTGAGAAAAGAAGCCGACCCCCGTGCCCGCCTCACAGGATTACGTGAGACAACAGAGGTAAAGCAGTGTTGCCCTGCCTGCCTGAGAACCCCTGCCTGTCCCTTTCTCTCTGATGCCTTTCCGGGCAGAGGTCCAGAGATCCTGCCTGAGTCACTTTGGCGGTGTGATGCCCAGCCGCGCCAGGCACACAGTAGGTGTTCAGGAAGCGAAACAGTGCCGGGAGGAACTCGGGCCGGGGTTGTGGAACTGTGGGGGGGCTCCGCGGGCTCAGAGGCCCTCCCCGCGCCCCGCCCCACTCAGCGCTCCCAGCGGGGCGGGGGCGGGACCGGGCGCTCGGGCTCCGCCCCTGGGAACGCAGTGGGCTGATGCTTCCGCCCTGGCTCTCGGGTACTTGGAGAGTTGCCGGCTGCCTGCATCTGGTTGTGCGGGACGCTAACTTTACCCTCGGGGTTTAACGCTGTGAGCCCCCGCGCGGAGGAGCTCCCGGGGATAAGCGCCCCAGAAGCCCCAAACCGAGTGCGTCCGCCGGGGGACTGCGCGCGGCGCCGGGTGCGGGCGGGGCCGGCTTTTCTGTCGGAGGCCGCGGGCCTGCACGCCGCGCCTTTAAGGAGTCCCGCCCGACCCGGAGCCGGAGCTGGGAGCGGCGCGCGTCGGAGCGCGGCGGCGGGTCCGAGCCCCGGGGTAGGGACAGAGGGCCGGGGTCCGGGATCCGGCGGCGGAACCCAGGCGGCCGAGGCCGGTCAGGTGAGCGGGGGCGGACGGGCGGGGGTTACCCCCACGGGGATGGGGCGCCCCGATGGCCCTTTGACCTTCCCCCATTGCCTCCAGGCAGCGGCGCACCGGGTGGAAGGAGTCAGGGACCTGCACCTGGCTTTCCGCTCCGCTCCCTGCGCAGGCGCTGCCCCCACCTCCTGCTGCCTGGTTAGGTTTGAGATGCTCGAACCCCGGCGCCCCACTTCCCAGGTCCAGGCTGCCAGCCTCTTGAAGCCGGGGGACAGAGTGAGGACGGGTCGGGACCTGCACCCTCGTTCTACTCCGCTTCCCCACCCCCTGCGCCCGCACCAGCCCTTAGTTGCCCCTCGAGAGGATCTGGGGGCTCCTGCACCCTCGTTTCCTCCATGTCCTGGAGGAGGACTGCAGCTCGCCCTCCCAGACAGCCTCTTGCTCCGTGTCACGCGCCGCCCCCGTGTCTCCCCCAAGATCTCTCTCCGCTAAGACTCCCCTCCCCCAGCAGCCCTTTCAGCTCCTCTTTCCTCCGCCTGCCCCGGCTCCCGCGCCCTTGCGCCCCCTCCTAGTCGAAACCCTTGAGTCTGGATGCTGTCCAGCCCGGTACCCGCCGGCAATCTGCGGTCCCCTCCTGCGGCGACACGGGCTGCCTGGCTGCCTAGAAATGCGGATTGTGTAACGCCGGCTGCAGGGCAGTGCACGTGCAGGGTTTGCGCCCCTGAGCCCACAGCTAGGTCCGGTGACCGAATGAGGGGCATGGGGGGTGTGGGGGAAGAAGAGGGTGCCAGAGGGTCTAGATACTGTGCATGCAGGGAATATGTATTTTGAGCCCTTTTTATGTCCAAGGACCTGGGTGGTTAAGAAGAGGAAAGGTCTTACTTCAGCTGAGACCTGGAGGCCAGCATCTGTCTCACCGTGCTCCCCGCTCCCTCCCTCAGAAATCCTTAGTGGTTCCCCCTGGCTAGGAGTTTAAAATAGTTTATAATGAATAATTGCTGACATTGAATAAGCCAGTCTTGTGTGCCAGGCCCTGTCCTAAACCCCTTAAAAGAATTACCTGCCATACTTCCCCCAACAGCCCCTTGAGGTAGGTACAACCGCTGTGCCCACTTCTGAGAGCAGGAATATGAGGCTTCCAGAGGTGGTCCCTTCCCAGGACAGGAAGCGAGTCTGACCTCAGAACACCCTCGCCCCTGCGAACCACTAGTCTTTTTACCCAGTTTCAACAAATTCTTATCAAGAACATTATTATAATATAGGAAATTAGAAATAAGATAAATTAATCACTGTGTTTTTAGCACCAACTTACTTTTCTAAAATTAGGTTCTCAGACCAGCAAGAGCCTCTCAGCTTCTGGTAATAGTACCCACTTTAGAGGGTTGTGGCAATATTTAGATAAAATAATGCACAGGGCCCAGCATGTGGTAAGCACTCAGAAAGTAGCAGCTGTTATTATGAAGAGTGGTAGTTGACCACTACCTTGAATTTCTGGAAAAAAATCATTAGTAAATGACTCACACTGACTCTGCAGAAGTTAAGCATGTTTTTGTGCTCAGAAAGGCCTATGAGACTTTCTTCAACTCTATTTCAATCTTTTTATTATTTTTATTATTTTGCCTTGATTTCAACACATTCTGTGGCTTTCTTTGACTCTAAATTATCCATTGTCTTTATAGTTAGAGACAGAATTGCCCTTCTGTTTTTTTAGCTTTTAAAATGTATGACCTTTGAGTTCCGTGAGCATTTGCAAACCTAGAGTAAAAGATGGGAATGCAGTCTGTGCCACTGAAAGTAATTCTGAAACTTGATATGAGAAAAAACTTGTCCTTAGAGGTGATCCTCGTTTGCAGTATGTGTTGGGTGAGGTCTATCCTGGGGGCAAGAGGTTAGACTCAAAGATTACCTTTGGGTTTGGAGGGAAGAAAACCAAGCATGAGTGTTTTTGCTGGGTGTGGTGGGCTGACACCTCAAAGTGGCCAGCACATTGAGAAGCCAAGGCAGGAGGATCACTTGAGCCCAAGAGTTCAAGACCAGCCTGGGCAACATGGCAAAACCCGATCTCTACCAAAAAAAAAAAAAAAAAATTTAGCTGGGAGTGGTGGTGTGCACCTGTAGTCCCAGCTACTTGGGAGGCTGAGGTGGGAGAACTGCTTGAGCCTGGGAGGTCGAGGCTGCAGTGAACTGAGATTGTGCCACTGCACTCCAGCCTAGGTGACAAAGTAAGACTCAGTCTCAAAAAATAAAAACAAATAAAGGATGAGTGTTTATCCTAGTAGGCTAGCGGGCAGCTAAGAGTGGAAATCAGTTTCACTATGTCATATTCTTTAAAAAAAATTTTTTTTAGAGGTGAAGTATCACTGTTTCCTACCCAGGCTGGCCTGGAACTCCTGGGCTCAAGTGATTCTCCCACCTCAGCCTCCCAAGTAGGTAGAACTACTGGTGTGCATTACCACACCTGGGATACTCTTTATGAAACTCCTGGTTATTTTGGTGATTAATTATTACCATGATGAATGTTCAAAAGAAAAGGGGTAAGGATGTCCCCCTTGAAGCTAAGTGTTTGGAAGATGCCAGGAAGCTAGTTCTGCAAGTTGAAAAAATTCATTTAAAAATTTCTTCTAATTGAGTCTTAATTTTTTGTTATTTTAAAGATAGGGTCTCACTCTGTTGCTTAGGCTGGACTGCAGTGGAGCAGTCATAGCTCACTGTAACTCTTAACTCCTGGGCACAAGCAATCCTGCTACCTCAGCCTCCTAAGTAACTGGGACGACAGGTGTGTACCACCAAACCTGGCTAATTTTTAAATTTTGTTGTTGGTGGTGGTTGTCACAACTTGTAGGTCACATCAAGTGAGTAGAGGCCAAGGATGCTGCTAAATGTCCTACAATGGACAGGACAGTGCCACGACAAAGAATTATATGGCCTCCAGTGTCACTTGTGCCACAGTTAAGAAACTGATCCAGACATGATTTTTACATTAAAGTCCCTTCTGACCTTGCATGTAGTTGCCTCTTCCAAGATGATCGAGATATTCTTCTAAACCGGACCCTCAGAAACCCTCTGGATCCTATTTGATGCTTCCCAACCCTAGAGGCCACCGAGGGTGTTGCTGCCTGTGGTTGGATGGGTGTGGGGTCTGTCATGAGCTTCTGTGTGACTCTCTGCTGCTATACCAAGGAAACTGCTGATTCAGGGGAGTAGGACAGCACTCAGGAGGTGTGGGCAGAGATTCTCACCCTGCTGCAGGTCGGGATCCTCTTCTTTTTAAGCAATAACCTAAATTAACAGCAACCTTTGCTCTTAGGCATTTTTCCAAAAGCTGTGGCTATTTGGCTATTGGCATTGGGTGTTTGCCTTGTGGTATACCCAGAAAAGGATTCAAACCTTACATGTGATGAAGTCTGGGGGTGGGACTGAGCTATGGTCTGGATTCTGAGAGTATAAAGATGGCAATGCAGACCCTGCCCAGAGACTACTCAAGCATCTCCACAGACCTGAGCAGTGGCCATGCAGGGTGGTGGAGGTATGGCAGGGCTGCCTAACTGCCTGTGAAGTCAGGCAAGATCCCAGCAGTGCAGAGTCACTGTTTAGTATCTGCCTGTCACTGCTTTGAACAGTTTCCTTGAATCATCTCATCTCATCCCCACACTGAGGTAGAATTCTAAGAGATTAGGTCACATGCTAGTCACATGGCAAGCATGTAACCAGAACAGAGTCCCAGTGGTCAGTGGCAGAGCAGAGATTTGAACCCAGGTTGTTGAACTGCAAAACTGAACTGTCAGAGGAGCATTTACAGACAGGGGCAGTGCTTTTATAGCCAAGACTTTTAGGATGGGCTGGAGCTCACCAGGCAAGAGAGAGAATAGGTGTGCTGGGGAGAAGGGGGCAGGTATGCCAAAGTCCTGGCGGTGTGGGAGAGCACGGCATGCTGGGGGTTGCAGATCATTATGGGAAGGGGTGGCCGGCAGGTGCTAGGGAGTGATAGAAGAAGAGAACTCTTGAGAGAGGGGCAGGCACCAAATCCTGAGTGGCCTTCAACATCATGCTGAGGGCCACTGCCAGCCACTGGTGAATTAGCAGAGAGGAAGAGGAAGCTGTGTGACATTGAGCAGCTTGCTTAACTTCTCTAGGATGCAGCTCCCCATCCGAACTACCGCCTCTAAAACTATACTGCCCTGATGAATGTTTCTTTCATTGGTGGCCATGTGAGCAGAGTGAAGGGATGACCTGCGTTGACACTGGTGGGACACCCCACCAGTTGATTGACGACTTCTCCCCCTAAGGCTGTGTGATGGGCGCGGGGACTTGTTTCTTCTCAGTCTGAACAGTTGGTTGTGTTTCGACTTCCCAGCTTATCATTTGTCATTGACCGAGTGCCCAGCAAGGACAATCGACAGTGGGTGCTAAGTATTGTGACAGAGGCAAAGATGTGGTCAGACTTGTTTTTGAGGAGCTTGCAGCCTAATGGAGGGTCCAGCCAGTGTTCCCATAGCAAGATACAAATCACAAGTGTCTTGAAAGGGAAGTATTCATACCAAATATTCTGGGGCATGGAGGATGAAACAGAGGTTACTGGGATATTGAGGAAAGGCTAAGTGAAGGAGATAACTTCTAGCTCTGCCAGAAAGATTTCTTTACAGGAGAACTAGGGGGAGGCAGAGGATGTCTTACAGGTAGAGAAAGTGGAGAAAATAGAGAAAAAAAACAGAAAGCCAGTGCAGGTATAGTCACGAGAGAGTCAGATTATTAAGTGTACCTAATAACTGATTCTCCAGTTTCCAGATTGTGGATGGGAAGGAGAAGTTTTGTTTTCTTTCTTTTTTTTGGACAGAGTCTTGCTCTGTCACCCAGGCTGGAGCACAGTGGTGCGAACTCAGCTCACTGCAACTTCTGCCTCCTGAGTTCAAGGATTCTTGTGCCTCAGCCTCCTTAGTAGCTAGGGCTACAGGAGTGCGCCACCACGCCTAAAATTTTTTTGTATTTTTAGAGATGGTTTCACCATGTTAACCAGGCTGGTCTCGAACCTCAAGTGATCCGCCTGCCTTGGCCTCGCAAAGTGCTGGGATTACAGACATGAGCCACTGCACCTGGCTGGAAAGCAGAAGTTTTCATAACAGGAAAATATTCATTAATGGGTTTGCCATGTGCAAAATTAGGTCCTACTTCATCGTCCCTCCCTCTGTTTTCAACCCTGGCAGTTAGCCAGGCTCCAGGAGCATCCATATTTTAGCTCTGGGTCTCTCCCTGGTGTTCAGATGTTTTGCAAATATGAGACAAACAATGGAAAGTAAAATTGCAACTCTTAAGAGAGGCAATATCTCATGAAATCAAAACCAGTGGTGTTGAAGAACTGCTTAAATAATGTGTCAGAGCAATAGTAGGATCTGGCAATGTGAGATCTGTCAACAATTGATGAAGAGAAAGGATGAACGCTCCTTCAGGGGAGAGACTTGAAATTCAAAGAATTGGGAGGCCCTCGAGAAATCAGTGAAGGCAAAAGGTATTTTTGCAAACATGGCTTCTTTATGATAGCACAGTGATGACCAAATGTTAATTGGAAGGATTTGCCATACTGTAAAACAATCTACATGAGATGAAGTCTTTGTTCTAAGCATTGGCACAGGGCTGAGCATGGTGGCTCGCACCTGTAATCACAGCACTTTGGGAGGTCAAGGCAGGAGGGTTGCTTGAGGCCAGGGGTTTGAGAACAGCCTGGGTAACATGGAGAGACCTCATCTCTACAAAAAATGAAAACTTAGCTGGGCGTGGTGGTGCATATCTGTGGTCCCAGCTACTCAGGAGGCTGAGGTGGAAGGCTCACTTGGGCCCAGGAAGTTGAGGTTGCACTGCGCCACTACAATCTAGCCTGGGCAACAGAGCAAGACCCTGTTTCAAAAAAAAAAAAAAAAAAATGGCACGAAAGTGTAATTATAGCCTAAATTTTGCTTAGCCTAAAATTTGCTTAAAATTTACTATTGCTTTTAAAATGGATTTGATTTTTGTTTTATTTGGATAAAGCACTAAACAAAACTGTATTTTACTCTTAACAATGAAATTCTGAGTGTGGCTTTACCACATATCCTGTTTTCTGGTGCTTATCTTTTTTAGGTCTCTGAGGAGGAGATTCCAGCTAGAAAGAACATGGGCATGAGCTCACGAGGGTCCTGAATGCTGAGGTCCTAGACTTTGTGCTGGGAATAGGAAATCTGATCCTGCTAAAGCTTGCCAGTGTTTATTAGCAGGGCTTTTTATTTTTTGGTTAACATCAACTTTGTTCCTGCAGTTAGGAAGTACCACAGACCAACTTCACCTCCTTTTTTTGTTGTTGTTGTTGTTTTTTGGAGATGGAGTCTTGCTTTGTCACCCAGGCTGGAGAGCAATGGCATGATCTTGGCTCATTGCAACCTCCACCTCCCAGGTTCAAGTGATTCTTCTGTCTTAATCTCCCAAGTAGCTGAGATTACAGGTGCCTGCCATCATACCTGGCTAATTTTGTATTTTTAGAGATGGGATTTCACCACATTGGCCAGGCTGATCTCGAACTCCTGACCTGAGGTAATCAGCCTACCTCAGCCTCCCAAATTGCTGAAATTACAGGCATGAGCCACTGTGCCTGGCCACTTCACCTCCTTTAGAAAGGCAAAACCCTGGGCTGGGCACGGTGGCTCACACCTGTAATCCCAGCACTTTGGGAGGCCAAGGCGGGTGGATCACTTGAGGATCACTTGAGGCCAGGAGTTCGAGACCAGCCTGGCCAACATGGCAAAACCCTGTCTCTACTAAAAACACAAAAATTAGCCGGCATGGCGATTCACATCTGTAATCCTAGCTACTTGGGGAGGCTGAGGCAGGAGAATTACTTGAACTCTGGAGGCAGAGGTTGCAGTGAGCTGAGATTGTGCCACTGCACTCCAGCCTGGGCGACAAAGAGAGACTCTGTTTCAGATAAAAAACATCTTTGATCTACCTGCTTTTCCTCTTTTTTTTTCTTTTCTTTCGAGACGGAGTTTTGCTCTTGTTGCCCAAGCTGGAATGCAGTGGCGTGATCTCGGCTCACCTCAACCTCCGCCTCCCAGGCTCAAGCGATTTTCCTGTCTCAGACTCCCAAGTCTGAGATTGCAGGCATGTGCCACCACACTCGGCTAATTTTGTATTTTTAGTAGAGATGGAGTTTCTCCATGTTGGTCAGACTGGTCTCGAACTCCCGACCTCAGGTGATCCGCCCACCTCAGCCTCCCAAAGTGTGGGATTACAGGTGTGAGCCACTGCTCCCAGCTTATTTCCTCTTTTCTAAAAGTGCAAGTTTGGGCAATGGAGAATGTTTTGGGTGCTGAGGTTCTATTTTTGCCCCCTGCTATATAGCACACCAATAGAGGGCTATTTTAATTCCTGTCAGTCATGTGGCAAATAGTTACTTACATGATGCTCTTTCTAGCACTTTACCTTTGAGGGGTGACCTGGCTGATGACAGTATGTGTATTCATGCTAATTCAGTGAGAAATGTTCAAAACCTATTGTGGGCTCCACTAGTGCCTGAAGACTGGGCTTCTTGAAGGTAAAGAGTCAAGTGGCTTTTGGCTCCTGTTTCATCCAGCAGGAGACTGGCTTATAATCCTGTAGGGTTGTCTCGTTTTAAACATGTTCAAACAGGCGATTATTCCAGGCTATCACCACAGCCCACATCTTGACCAGAGGCCGATGTTGCTGGGTGAGGTCAGGGCATGTGTGACATGTTTCATCGCCTTGCTTCTTGGCCAGTGTGATTTGTTAAAAGCTGTACCACAGGATGCACAACCCCCCTGCCTTCCAGCTGAGCCTCGGACTGATCTGCCTGCCTGTCCCTCCTCTGGCTGTCACTTCTCTAGAGGATCAGGTAGCGAGTCTTTCTGGTTCTCTCTGATCCTCCATCACAAGACCAGCCTGGCTGGGCTGAATTCTCTTTCCCACAGTGCTGCCCAGGTGGCCCAAGCAGGGAGGGGACTGTGGGCTGGGCTGGTTCTTCAACAAGAACCCCCATGAGGAACCAGTTGTCTGAGCTTTGGTGCAAAGCAGGAGAGAGCGAACGATCTAATCAGTACCTCTCCCAGAACCACAAAGAAGAATGTATGGTTTATGGATAGTCATGTGGTTCTAGGTTGGAATGATAAGAACATTTCTCATTTGATAAATTCCTGTTTTCTATCTTAGAGTGCTGGACTTGGAGTCTTAAGGATGAAAGTTCCTGCCGTGGAGGCATAACCTTTGGACAGTTACGTGGCCAGTAGTCCCCAGTCATTGAATGTTAATAGAGTGCGCTGCTAGGCTGCATAGAGTGTGTGGAGATGGAGGGAGTTTCATCTTCCATCCTTCCAGCATTCACGTTTGTATTCTTTCCTCTTATAATGGGAAGCAGTTAATGTTTGGTGGCTGTCTCTAGTGAGCATTTTTTTGTTTGTTTAGATGGATTCTTGCTCTGACTCCCAGGCTAGAGTGCAGTGGTGCCATCTCAGCTCACTCAACCTCCACCTCCCAGGTTCAAGTGATTCTCCTGCCTCAGTCTCCTGAGTAGCTGGGATTACAAGGTGTGCGCCACCATGCTCAGCTAATTTTTGTATTTTTTTTTTTAGTAGAGACGGGGTTTCACCATGTTGGTCAGGCTGGTCTCGAACTCCTGACCTAATGATCCACCCTCCTCGGACTCCTAAGTGCTGGGATTACAGGCATGAGCACCACGCCTGGCCTTTTTCTTTTTTTCTTTTTTTTTTTGAGACATAGTCTTACTCTGTCACCAGGCTGGAGTGCAGTGGCATGATCTTGGCTCACTGCAACCTCTACCTCCTGGGTTCAAGAGATTCTAGCTGGGACTACAGGCATGCACCACCATAGCTAATTTTTGTATTTTTCATAGAGATGGGGTCTTGCTATGTTGTCCAGGCTTGTCTCCAACTCCTGGGCCCAAAGTGATCCTCCTGCCTCTGCCTTCCAAGGTGCTGGGATTATAGGTGTGAGTCATGGTACCTGGCCTCTTGAACTAGTGTAGAGTCCGGGATGGGCCGGTAGAACTTTTGTGGTAAGGGAAATGTTTATATTTCTGCTGTCCTGTATGATAATCACAAACTACAGGTGGCTATTGTTTGAAATGTGGCTAGTGCAGCTGAGGACCCGAATTTTTAATTTTATTTAATTTCAATTTAATTTTAAGCAGCCCTATGTGACTAGTGTTAAAACACATGCTGAATGAAGAGGACCCCGCCCCCCTCAAACAGGCTTTGTGTGAGCAACATGGCTGTTTATTCACCTGGGTGCAAGTGGGCTGAGGCTGAAGAGGGCATCGGCAAAGGGTGGTGGGATAGGAGTTGGTTTTATAGGTTTGGGGTGGGTAGTTTTTTGCAAGCTGGGAGTGGGGGGTCATAGGATATGGAGTCAAGGTCGGTTACAAAGTCCAATGGCCTTATCAGTTAGGGTGAGAATAAGGAACAGTCTGGCTCTGTCACCCAGGCTGGAGTACAATGGCGGTCTTGGTTCACTGTAACCTCTACCTCCCAGGTTCAAGCGATTCTCATGCCTCAGCCTCCCGAGTTGCTGAGACTACAGGCGCACACCACCACGCCTGGCTAATTTTTGTATTTTTAGTAGAGTTGGGGTTTCACCCTATTGGCCAGGCTGGTCTTCAACCCCTGGCCTCAAGTGATCCTCCCGTCTTGGCCTCCCAAAGGGCTGAGATTACAGGCATGAGCCACAGTGCCCAGCCTATACTGTAGTTTTTAATTAAATATGCACATGGTAGCACTTAAAAAGGGAGAAAAGGTATCAGGGAACAGTCTCCCTCTCATCTTCGTCCCCAGCCCTGCAGTTTCTCTTCCAGTGCTAAACATAATCTTGGCCAATTTCTTTTGTGTCCATTCAGAAGGATTTCACACATACATAAGCATAACAAAATATTTTCTCTCTCACTCTCTGTTTTTCAGTGTTAGCGGTATTACTCTTATTCTTCTGTTCCATGCTTTTTTGAGTTAATGTACCTTAGAATTTGTTACTCATAGAGACAAATAGGACTGTCTCATTATATAAAGGTTTATATTTAATTTCTATTTGTATTTAATGGCCATATGTGTTTCTTTGTAAAGCTATACCATCGTGTACTTAACTATAAGTTTACTATATGTGAGCATGTGAATTATTTCCAATCGTTTGTCATATGAATACTATTGTAATACTCTTACACAAACATTTTCACACCTAATCAGGCATAAAATAAAGTCCTAGAAGAAGAGAAGATCATTAGGTCAAGGATATGTGCATTTTACACAGCCACAGATTTTGCCAAAGTGCCATCTGTAGAGTTTGCTGATGAGAATGCAAATTGGCACATGATAGGAGAGCATCTATTTCTCAGCAGCACTGTCTGTATTAAACTTCTGATTCTTTGCCAGTACAATAAAGAAAGATCACCATCACCCTGTAGATTTAATTTGCATGTCTCTTATTATAAATGAGATTGAGCATCTTTTTATATAGTTAAGAGTCATTTGTATTTCCTTCCTGGTAAATTATCTGTTCAGACCATTTGCTCATTTTTCTATTAGGTTTTGTTGTTGATGGTCTTGATTTGTAGGAACGCTTTATACATTAAGGAAATTACTATGTTTCCTCTGATACATATTTACAAATTTTATTCTTATTTATGGTATCTCTTTCTGTGTGGACATTTAAACACTTTTTTTTTGTTTGTTTGTTTGTTTGTTTGTTTTTATTTTTTTTTAGAATAAAAAGAATGAAAGAGAGAAAGGAAGAGGAAGAGATTTTAGAAAAAGAGAGAAAAGGAGAAAGAAAGAAACAGCAAAAGAAAGAAAAAATGAAAGAGAAAGAGGAAGAGATTTTAGAAAAAG